>OY804596.1:63165383-63336199 GCA_963680895.1 Fragum sueziense | reverse complement strand
GGCACTTTGGGCAGTTTCATCTATGTTATGTTGGGAATGGCAAATGATTTAATCACTCTTACGTGAAATATAATGAAATCGCTGTTAGGCGACATCTGAAGATTTTTCCTATTCCGTTTTTTTAAACACGCGGAGTGTTTGAGATGTTCCCCAGATAAAAAACATCACGTGATCCGATATAGGTCAAACGGATCCAACTACCTCCCTCGTGTAAATCGTATTTACGTCATAGATCGTATAAATTTACGTCATGCTATTTTGTAGTTCGAATGTGGATTTTTATGTTCTAATGAAGAAAAATATTAATTGGGCAAGAAACGAAGGAATAAACCAAGTAGGTAATTTACGTCTGCTACGATCGCCTGAAACCTCACTAGTGACATGCTCAAATATGCCTAGATAGATCTACGGATGTGTTTCATATCTTTCTTTTTCTTTATGTATTTGGAATGTACAATCGACTCTGGATGAGTAAAATCTAGTGGACAGTCCCTACTAAACGCGTGGTGGACTATTCGCGTATGTTCTGGAAAGGTTTAATATCTTGCAGACTTCAACTGAAGCCTTGATACGTCATCTCTCGTAATCACGCACCTGCTTGATGTCTCGTGCGCGGTTTGTAAACAAACCCATCGTAATTGTTGCCTTATTTGGAAAAAGGGGTAAGCTCACGTGATCAATTCGAAACCAAAATCTGTGGTTGGGAGAATAGAAATTTCAAAGGACGGATTCACATGTGTTTGGCTTAACTGGTACCCGTCGTATGACTATGTATACAACATAGTGGCATCAGAGACGGGAACCAGTCTAGTGTTTGGCAAGAGCTAAATCCGAGATCATTCATCAGTGAAACTGCAGGTAACTGTAAACATGCCTTCGGGTCAATTATCGGTTTCTGTCACCTCCTTATCTCGGGGTAAAGTGTAAAACCCTTGATTTTGTTATTTTTCATGTTGATTTTTATGAATTTGGAAATATTTTGGACCGATTTTTCCAGTTAATTTGATGATTTCAATCGGTCTCAGAGATCAAAATCCAGTCCAGACCGGTATTTTATCGGTTTTCCGGAGCCCTGGTTCAGAGGTACAGATAAAAGGAGGTAAATGCATTCTAAATTTGTTATTTAAGATCTAAACCCTATGTTGTTGAATAGAGAATGAATACCACAACATAGGGTTTTAATGAACAATACATGAAAAATTTTGTAGTTTACTAAATAAGCAAAGTTTAGCCCCACAGCAGCCATGTCACTGAATTTCAAAATAAACTAGAACTGTCATGTAATAGACAAAATAACCCCTACTAGTGTGAAAAGCGAAAAAAGTATGATGCTAAATTTGGCTATTTCTTTATAGTTCTACGATCTAAAACATATTATTTAAGAAAGGCAGTGGCAGATCCAGAGGGGGTTTGAGGGGTTCAAACCAACCCCCTTCTGTAGCCTGATTATTTCATTTTCAGGCAGAAATTCAGTCAAAATTGTGTAATACTAGGAAAACAAACCCCCTTATTTGTATGTTTGAATCCCCTACACAGAAATCCTGGATCCACCACTGGAAAGGGTACATTCTAAACTGTACTCCTAAGAAAGAAAATACTGAGACAAGAACAGAAAATGCTGGTAATCTACATTTTCTTCTTTAGCTTTGCTTTCCAGCATTCTTTTTATTAGAAGCATCAAAATCCGACCTTGTTTGGGATTGGGAAAAGAACAATTCTAAACCAAAAGTGCTACCTCAGATTCTCGGTGAAGTTTATGACCAAGCGTAATCTGCTTGAATTGTGTGCTCGATGAAAATAAGCTCAGAATGGCTGTTTCTTTATAATCCTCATACTCATCAGATGGCAAAATTTTAGATCAAAATTTAAAGTTGTTGCAGACGACAATTTCAAGTGAACGAAATTCTACACTTTTTGGCTTTCTGGGTAGAAAACATTGTGGGAAATGAAGAAATTGCTTGTTACAAGCAATTTCTTCATTTTCATTGATGTTTCCACAGCGTTTATCTTATTGGGCATCAAAAGGCGTCATTGTTTGGGACAGTGTTTAAAAGTCCTACCTCAGATTCTCCGTGAAGTTTATGACCAAGCGTAATCTGCTTGAATTGTGTGCTCGATGAAAATAAGCTCAGAATGGCTGTTTCTTTATAATCCTCATACATATCAGATGGCAAAATTTTAGATCAAAATTTAAAGTTGTTGCAGACGGCAATTTCAAGTGAACGAAATTCTACACTTTTTGGCTTTCTGGGTAGAAAACATTGTGGGAAATGAAGAAATTGCTTGTTACAAGCAATTTCTTCATTTTCATTGATGTTTCCACAGCGTTTATCTTATTGGGCATCAAAAGGCGTCATTGTTTGGGACAGTGTTTAAAAGTCCTACCTCAGATTCTCCATGAAGTTTATGACCGAGCGTAATCTGCTTGAATTGTGTGCTCGATGAAAATATACTGAGAACGGCTGTTTCTTTATAGTCCTCATACTTATCAGTTTGAAACAGAAAAGAGACGCCTGACAAGGCTCTGACTGAAAATCTCAAATATTGTCCGTTAAATTCTACAGGGCCTGTTGAAATGGTGGTATTGTACTCTGTATAATCATCTATGTCAAATGGATCTGAAAAAGTAATCAAGATAGATATGCTTCTTGCTATTGATCCTTTAACCCTTTCACTGCCATAGGCGACTTTTGTCGACTATAGGGGGTCCCTGCCATAGGCGACTTTTGTCGACAAATTTATGGTATATATGATATATGAGTACCAACAACATAAAAAAAAAAATTGTCATTTCATAAATTACCTTTAAATTTTGCTCACATATAGGTGCTTAATTTGTCTGTATGTGCTGAAAATTTGAAAGGAATCCATCAAATGAGTCAAAAGTTATGCATGTTTTTGTGAACAGGGTATCAAAATTTCTTCGAATTAATTCAGCAGTGAGAAACACGTCCGAAAAAAATATTTGGCAGTGAAAGGATTAACCCTTTTCCAAATGACAAAATATAAGGGTGGCTCAATTCTAAAAATGTTGCAGACGACAAAATGGATCTTACTTAAGGTAGAATTTATCAATATCTTAGCACTGAAAACATGAGACAAAAGGAGAAAATGCTGGTTATCAGCATTTTCTTCTTTTGTCTCAATGTTTTCCCAAGCATTTTCTAGTAGGAACGTCAAAAACCCAGTCTTGTTTGGGACAGGCTTAATGCCATTCTGCTGCAGTTGTGCGCTTGTTGGAAATATGCTCAGAACTGCTGTTTCTTCGTAGTTCTCGTACTTGTCAGTTTGAAACAGAAAAGAGGTCCCAGACAAAGCTTTAGCAGAAAATCTCAAATAATGTCCGTTACATTACACTGGGTCGGTCGAAATGGTAGTGTTGTCCTCCGTATAATCATCTGTGTCAAATGGATCTGAAAAAGTAATCAAGATAGATATGTACTTTGTTAAACGCTATTGCTCCTTTAACCATTTCCTAAATGACAAAATGAAAGGGTGGCTCAATTTTAAAAATTGTTGCAGACGACAAAATGGATCTTACTTAAGGTAGAATTTATCAATATCTTAGCACTGAAAACATGAGACAAAAGGAGAAAATGCTGGTTATCAGCATTTTCTTCTATTGTCTCAATGTTTTCCCAAGCATTTTCTAGTAGGAACGCCAAAAACCCGGTCTTGGTTGGGACAGGTTTAATGCCATTCTGCTGCAGTTATGCCCTTGTTGAAAATATGCTCAGAACTGCTGAGGTCCCAGACAAAGCTTTAGCAGAAAATCTCAAAATAATGTCCGTTAAATTACACTGGGTCGGTCGAAATGATAGTGTTGTACTCTGTATAATCATCTTCGTCAAATGGATCTGAAAAAAGTAATTAAAAAAGATTCAAATTCAAAGATGTTGAAGATGACAAATTAATATGGATGAAATATTACAGTTCAGGTCTTTCTGTGAAGTAAGAATTGTTCAAAATGAAGAAATTGCTTTGTCACAATTTCTTTATTGTTCCACAATATTTCCCAAGCATTTTTCTTGATTTGCGTCAAATACTGAAAAAGCATCACTGTGTGATATCGAGTTAAGTCCTGTTGAGGTACATGCAGTACAAAATTCACATGTTTTATTCATTTGTTAAATTTTCCACTTTGTAACAGTTTTAAACCTTTCCCAAACGGCAAAATTTCAAAAGATCCATTTCAAAATCTGCTGCAGACGACAAATGGAGCTTGTTTAAGAAAGAATTTGTGTAAAATATAGCATGGAAAATATTGAGAAAAAAGGAGAAACTGCTGGTTATCAGCAGTTTCTTCTTTTGTTTCAATGTTTTCCCAAGCTATTTCTATAAGGGACATCAAAACCAGGTCTTGTTTGGGAAAGGATTAAATACAATCATGTAATGTCTGCTGATCAGCAAATCACAAAAAAACTTACAATCATGAAATCCCTCCTACTTAATTAAAGTGACATTTCACATTTATTTCATTTTTTAAAAGTATGTCTTGATGCAAAGATTGTTTATTCTAATGAGTAGAAATGCTATCAGTTTTTTGAAGTTGTTATTTATAAGCGAAAGATACGCCTTCAAAGTTGAGACAGAAATGAAAAATTTCATATAAATCTGAACTGTTGTCCACAACAATTTGTTCAATTTTAGCACAAAAATATATTTTTCTCGTAAACGGTTCAATATTTTGGCTTGAAATTTTCAGAATTTTCATAAGAAAACATGCTCTTTCAGATAGAATAAAACTAAAATTTATGTAAAAATAATTCTGAAATGTCACTTTAAACATTTGAAAGTTAAGTATTGCTCAAGGCAAGTCAGTGTTAACCCTTTGTCTAACATCATTATTTGGTTGAACATCTGTAGTTTGTTGGTTATGTTCCAAAATGTCGTTACTACAGCTTAATTAACCCTTTCCCAAACAAGACCTGGTTTTGACGTCTCTGTAATAGAAGGCTTGAGAAAAGGTTAAGACAAAAGAAGAAACTGCTGATAACCAGCAATTTCCCTTTTGTCTCAATATTTTCTGTGTTATTTTGTACAAAAATTGCTTCCTTTTTAACAGTAATTTTGTCGTCTACGGCAACTTTTAAATAGGACCGCCCTAAAATGTTGTTGTTTGGGAAAGGGATAATTAATTAAGCCACAGTTATACCATTTTCAAACTTAACCTACAATTTGATGATGTGCTTGTGGAATTATTATGCAGTAATAAGTATGGATAAAGGCAAAACAACTATCTGTAACAAAAAACTTACGATCTTCAAAATCCTCAGGGTCGTACATCTGAAAGTTAAGTATTGCGCAAGGTGAAGCTGTGTAAATCCTTTGTCTGACATCATACAGTTGTTTTGTTGTGCATCTATATTTGATAATTAGCTTGTTGGAAACTGACACTGCCTGCATAGGTTGTGTTGTAGAATTCATATCTCTGCAAGCCTCTAGAAGCAATGGCTTTTCTGAGCTACCTGGAATGGTTGAATTTGGAGTTTTGTGGGGGTTTTTTTTTCAGACTTCAAAATCCCTTCTCCAAACAATTAATATTAGACTGGACATAAATAGTGGTATATAACTTGCACTAATTTTGTTGACCACTTGGGCAACATTGAGGCAAAAGAAGAAAATGCTGATAATCAGCATTTTCTCCTTTTGTCTCAATATTTTCTAAAATTTATTTGATAGTCAGCTTGTTGAAAACAGACACTGCCTGCATGGGTTGTGTTGTAGAATTCATATCTCTGCAAGCCTCTAGAAGCAATGGTTTTCTGAGCTACCTGGAATGGTTAAATTTGGGGTTTTGTGGGGTTTTTTTTTTTTCAGACTTAAAATCCCTTCTCCAAACAATTAATATTAGACTGGACATAAATAGTGGTATATAACTAGCACTAATTTTGATGACCACTTGGGCAACATTGAGGCAAAAGAAGAAAATGCTGATAATCAGCATTTTCTCCTTTCGTCTCAATATTTTCTTATAAATATTTGCTAATCGGCTTGTTGGAAACAGACACTGCCTGCATAGGTTGAGTTGTAGAATTCATATCTCTGCAAGCCTCTAGAAGTAATGGCTTTTCTGAGCTACCTGGAATGGTTAAATTTGGGGTTTTGTGGTCAAGGGCGGATCTAGGGGTGGGGTCAAGGGGTCATGACCCCCCTGGAATTGGCCAAAAATTGAATTTTGACTATATAACTTCTTATTAAATGCCATCATTTGGGCTTTGACCCCCCCCCCCCCCCCTGGAAAAAAAATCCTGGATCCGCCCTTGGTGTTTTTTTTTTCAGACTTAAAATCCCTTCTCCAAACGATTAATTTTAGACTGGACATAACTAGTGGTATATAACTAGCACTAATTTTGTTGACCACTTGGGCAACATTGAGGCAAAAGAAGAAAATGCTGATAATCAGTATTTTCTCCTTTTGTCTCAATATTTTCTAATGTATATTTGATAATTAGCTTGTTGGAAACCGACACTGCTTGCATAGGTTGTGTTGTAGAGTTCATATCTCTGCAAGCCTCTAGAAGCAATGGCTTTCTGGTGCTACCTGGAATGAGATGATTTCCTTTCCATGCCTCTGCATTTGTATGTATGTCTATTTATCCGAGAACTTAACCCATTACCACACAGTGACTCCTTTTGGACCCCTACAATATACTGGCTTTGGAAAACATTGTGGAAAATGAAGAAATTGCTTGTGGCAAGCAATTTCTTCATTTCCCACAATGTTTTGTACCCAAAAAGCTATAAAATTCCAAAATTTCATCACATTGGAATGTTGTCTTCTTTCAAATTGGACTACCCCAAAATTTTGTTGTTTGGTAAAGGGTTAAATATTAGCCATAACTTTATAAAATGTTGCCAAATTAGCAAAATATCAGACTTCTAAAATTCAAAGTTGATGAGGACCAAACACTTATTGTGTCTGTCAGAATAAACATTCTACTCCATAGAATGAAAAATACAGCAGAAAATGGACAAAATGATGGACAGTATTTTCTTTCCCGTCTTCTATTTCCAAAACTTAATTACTTAAGGGACATTTCATTCCAATTTCAATTTTCAAAAGTATGTCTTGATGCCAGATTGGTTATTCTAATGAGTATAAATACTATTGGTTTTTTGGAGTTGTTGCCAATAAGCCAGAAACACGCATTTAAAGTTGAGACATAATCGATAAATTGCATATAAATCCGAACTGTTGTCCACAACAATTTGTTCAATTTTAACACAAAAATATAAACTTCTCGTAAACGGCGCAATATTTTGGCTCGAAATTTTCAGAATTTTCATAAGGAAATATGCTCTTTTAGATAAAAATAAAAGTAAAATTTATGACAAAAAATTCTGAAATGTCACTTTATAATTGTAATAAAAGGCCTCAGTGTTAGGAAAGGGCTAATTAACAATGTCTGAAACAGCCAAATTTTAAACAATTTCTTTTTGAACGGTGATTTTGCAGACCATAAAATTGATGTAAACAAAAAGCATTATGTAAAACACAGAAAATGTGAAAATGTGAATGCAAAAAAAGAAACTCTAGATATGTGAATTTTTGTCTAAAGGCGTCATTGTTTGGGGAAACAGTAAACTAACCAAAACATTGAACTTACCATCGAATATTCTGATATAATTGAGTCTGCAGTCATTCTGATGTTCTATATTCATAAATATAACATTCACCATCACTCTTCTACTTGGAATTTCAGCCTCTATTACTAATCTTGTTTGTTGAACTTCTTCACTGGAAAATAAATTATTCATGAAAATAGAAATTTATGTTTTTTCACAAAAGACAAAATTTTAGACTTATCCAAATTGAAATGAGATACAGAAAAACAAAATTAATATACCAACATGATTGTGTTTGTAAAACCCTAATGCCTCCAAAACGATATGTTAAATTTTTACAATTTTTGGGCAAACAGACAGGCAATGCTACAAAAACATATCCCAGATCTTTCATTACACCTTTCCCTAGTATTATAATTTTTGCTGTAATTCTTTTATATTGTTGAACCAAAGTAACCTTGCGCTCATTATCATCAATATTGCAGACGATAACGTTTGTTTATAAATATTCACAGCGCATGGTAACTTCGGTTTAACAATAACATGTCTTTGAACCATTGTTTGTGGAAGGCTTAACCCTTTCCCAAACCAGGCCTGCTTTTGACGTCCCTAATAGAAAAGGCTAGGGAAAACATTGAGACAAAAGAAGAAACTGCTGATAACCAGCAGTTTCTCCTTTTGTCTCAATATTTTCTATGCTACATTGTACACAAATTCCTTCCTTTTAAATAATCAATTTTGTCGTCTAAAGCTGTATTTGATTTAGAACACCTTAAAATTTTGTCGAATAGGAAAGGGTTAAAAGAATTTAGATCACAAGGCGTGTGGACAGATAGACTTTGTGAACAAGAATGGCTACTTACTGTAAAGGACATGGTTTTAACTCCAGCTGCTGAAGTGTGGATTCAGCTGTGTATTTAGGTATATAAGTTCCCCTCTCTGTCAACAGAAATAACATACATGGGCTACATACTTTAACTACTTACTGGAGAGGTCCTGGTTTTAACTCCAGCTGCTGAAGTGTGGATTCTGCTGTGTATTTAGGCATATAAGTCCCACTCTCTGTCAACAGAAATAACATACATGGGCTACATACTTTAACTACTTACTGTAAAGGTCCTGGTTTTAGCTCCAGCTGCTGAAGTGTAGATTCAGCTGTGTATTTAGGCATATAAGTTCCACTCTCTGTCAACAGAAATAACATACATGGGCTAAATGGGCTACATACTTTAACTACTTACTGTAAAGGTCCTGGTTTTAACTCCAGCTGCTGAAGTGTGGATTCTGCTGTGTATTTAGGTATATAAGTTCCACTCTCTGTCAACAGAAATAACATACATGGGCTACATACTTTAACTACTTACTGTAAAGGTCCTGGTTTTAGCTCCAGCTGCTGAAGTGTAGATTCAGCTGTGTATTTAGGCATATAAGTTCCACTCTCTGTCAACAGAAATAACATACATGGGCTAAATGGGCTACATACTTTAACTACTTACTGTAAAGGTCCTGGTTTTAACTCCAGCTGCTGAAGTGTGGATTCTGCTGTGTATTTAGGTATATAAGTTCCACTCTCTGTCAACAGAAATAACATACATGGGCTACATACTTTAACTACTTACTGTAAAGGTCCTGGTTTTAGCTCCAGCTGCTGAAGTGTAGATTCAGCTGTGTATTTAGGCATATAAGTCCCACTCTCTGTCAACAGAAATAACATACATGGGCTACATACTTTAACTACTTACTGTAAAGGTCCTGGTTTTAACTCCAGCTGCTGAAGTGTAGATTCAGCTGTGTATTTAGGCATATAAGTTCCACTCTCTGTCAACAGAAACAACATACATGGGCTACATACTTTAACTACTTACTGTAGAGGTCATGGTTTTAACTCCAGCTGCTGAAGTGTGGATTCAGCTGTGTATTTAGGCATATAAGTTCCACTCTCTGTCAACAGAAATAACATACATGGGCTACATACTTTAACTACTTACTGTAAAGGTCCTGGTTTTAACTCCAGCTGCTGAAGTGTAGATTCAGCTGTGTATTTAGGTATATAAGTTCCACTCTCTGTCAACAGAAATAACATACATGGGCTACATACTTTAACTACTTACTGGAGAGGTCCTGGTTTTAACTCCAGCTGCTGAAGTGTGGATTCAGCTGTGTATTTAGGCATATAAGTTCCACTCTCTGTCAACAGAAATAACATACATGGGCTACATACTTTAACTACTTACTGGAGAGGTCCTGGTTTTAACTCCAGCTGCTGAAGTGTGGATTCTGCTGTGTATTTAGGCATATAAGTTCCCCTCTCTGTCAACAGAAATAACATACATGGGCTACATACTTTAACTACTTACTGGAGAGGTCCTGGTTTTAACTCCAGCTGCTGAAGTGTGGATTCTGCTGTGTATTTAGGCATATAAGTTCCACTTTCTGTCAACAGAAATAACATACATGGGCTACATACTTTAACTACTTACTGGAGAGGTCCTGGTTTTAACTCCAGCTGCTGAAGTGTAGATTCTGCTGTGTATTTAGGCATATAAGTTCCCCTCTCTGTCAACAGAAATAACATACATGGGCTACATACTTTAACTACTTACTGTAAAGGTCCTGGTTTTAGCTCCAGCTGCTGAAGTGTGGATTCTGCTGTGTATTTAGGCATATAAGTTCCACTCTCTGTCAACAGAAATAACATACATGGGCTACATACTTTAACTACTTACTGTAAAGGTCCTGGTTTTAACTCCAGCTGCTGAAGTGTAGATTCAGCTGTGTATTTAGGCATATAAGTTCCACTCTCTGTCAACAGAAATAACATACATGGGCTACATACTTTAACTACTTACTGTAAAGGTCCTGGTTTTAACTCCAGCTGCTGAAGTGTGGATTCAGCTGTGTATTTAGGTATATAAGTTCCCCTCTCTGACAACAGAAATAACATACATGGGCTACATACTTTAACTACTTACTGTAAAGGTCCTGGTTTTAACTCCAGCTGCTGAAGTGTAGATTCAGCTGTGTATTTAGGCATATAAGTCCCACTCTCTGTCAACAGAAATAACATACATGGGCTACATACTTTAACTACTTACTGAAGAGGTCCTGGTTTTAACTCCAGCTGCTGAAGTGTGGATTCTGCTGTGTATTTAGGCATATAAGTTCCCCTCTCTGTCAACAGAAATAACATACATGGGCTACATACTTTAACTACTTACTGTAGAGGTCCTGGTTTTAACTCCAGCTGCTGAAGTGTAGATTCAGCTGTGTATTTAGGCATATAAGTTCCACTCTCTGTCAACAGAAATAACATACATGGGCTACATACTTTAACTACTTACTGTAGAGGTCCTGGTTTTAACTCCAGCTGCTGAAGTGTAGATTCAGCTGTGTATTTAGGCATATAAGTCCCACTCTCTGTCAACAGAAATAACATACATGGGCTACATACTTTAACTACTTACTGTAAAGGTCCTGGTTTTAACTCCAGCTGCTGAAGTGTAGATTCTGCTGTGTATTTAGGCATATAAGTTCCACTCTCTGTCAACAGAAATAACATACATGGGCTACATACTTTAACTACTTACTGTAAAGGTCCTGGTTTTAACTCCAGCTGCTGAAGTGTAGATTCTGCTGTGTATTTAGGTATATAAGTTCCACTCTCTGTCAACAGAAATAACATACATGGGCTACATACTTTAACTACTTACTGGAGAGGTCCTGGTTTTAACTCCAGCTGCTGAAGTGTGGATTCTGCTGTGTATTTAGGCATATAAGTTCCACTCTCTGTCAACAGAAATAACATACATGGGCTACATACTTTAACTACTTACTGTAAAGGTCCTGGTTTTAACTCCAGCTGCTGAAGTATGGATTCTGCTGTGTATTTAGGCATATAAGTTCGACTCTCTGTCAACATAAATAACATACATGGGCTACATACTTTAACTACTAACTGTAAAGGTCCTGGTTTTAACTCCAGCTGCTGAAGTGTAGATTCTGCTGTGTATTTAGGCATATAAGTCCCACTCTCTGTCAACAGAAATAACATACAAGGGCTACATACTTTAACTACTTACTGTAAAGGTCCTGGTTTTAACTCCAGCTGCTGAAGTGTAGATTCTGCTGTGTATTTAGGCATATAAGTTCCACTCTCTGTCAACAGAAATAATATACATGGGCTACATACTTTAATTACTTACTGTAAAGGTCCTGGTTTTAGCTCCAGCTGCTGAAGTGTGGATTCTGCTGTGTATTTAGGCATATAAGTTCGACTCTCTGTCAACATAAATAACATACATGGGCTACATACTTTAACTACTTACTGTAAAGGTCCTGGTTTTAACTCCAGCTGCTGAAGTGTGGATTCTGCTGTGTATTTAGGCATATAAGTCCCACTCTCTGTCAACATAAATAACATACATGGGCTACATACTTTAACTACTTACTGTAAAGGTCCTGGTTTTAACTCCAGCTGCTGAAGTGTGGATTCAGCTGTGTATTTAGGCATATAAGTCCCACTCTCTGTCAACAGAAATAACATACATGGGCTACATACTTTAACTACTTACTGTAAAGGTCCTGGTTTTAACTCCAGCTGCTGAAGTGTGGATTCAGCTGTGTATTTAGGCATATAAGTCCCACTCTCTGTCAACAGAAATAACATACATGGGCTACATACTTTAACTACTTACTGTAAAGGTCCTGGTTTTAACTCCAGCTGCTGAAGTGTAGATTCAGCTGTGTATTTAGGCATATAAGTTCCACTCTCTGTCAACAGAAATAACATACATGGGCTACATACTTTAACTACTTACTGTAAAGGTCCTGGTTTTAACTCCAGCTGCTGAAGTGTAGATTCAGCTGTGTATTTAGGCATATAAGTTCCACTCTCTGTCAACAGAAATAACATACATGGGCTACATACTTTAACTACTTACTGTAAAGGTCCTGGTTTTAACTCCAGCTGCTGAAGTGTGGATTCAGCTGTGTATTTAGGCATATAAGTTCCACTCTCTGTCAACAGAAATAACATACATGGGCTACATACTTTAACTACTTACTGTAAAGGTCCTGGTTTTAACTCCAGCTGCTGAAGTGTGGATTCAGCTGTGTATTTAGGCATATAAGTCCCACTCTCTGTCAACAGAAATAACATACATGGGCTACATACTTTAACTACTTACTGTAAAGGTCCTGGTTTTAACTCCAGCTGCTGAAGTGTGGATTCAGCTGTGTATTTAGGCATATAAGTCCCACTCTCTGTCAACAGAAATAACATACATGGGCTACATACTTTAACTACTTACTGTAAAGGTCCTGGTTTTAACTCCAGCTGCTGAAGTGTGGATTCAGCTGTGTATTTAGGCATATAAGTTCCCCTCTCTGTCAACAGAAATAACATACATGGGCTACATACTTTAACTACTTACTGTAAAGGTCCTGGTTTTAACTCCAGCTGCTGAAGTGTGGATTCAGCTGTGTATTTAGGCATATAAGTTCCACTCTCTGTCAACAGAAATAATATACATGGGCTACATACTTTAACTACTTACTGGAGAGGTCCTGGTTTTAACTCCAGCTGCTGAAGTGTAGATTCAGCTGTGTATTTAGGCATATAAGTTCCACCCTCTGTCAACAGAAATAACATACAAGGGCTACATACTTTAACTACTTACTGTAAAGGTCCTGGTTTTAACTCCAGCTGCTGAAGTGTGGATTCTGCTGTGTATTTAGGTATATAAGTCCCACTCTCTGTCAACAGAAATAACATACATGGGCTACATACTTTAACTACTTACTGTAGAGGTCCTGGTTTTAACTCCAGCTGCTGAAGTGTGGATTCAGCTGTGTATTTAGGCATATAAGTACCACTCTCTGTCAACAGAAACAACATACATGGGCTACATACTTTAACTACTTACTGTAAAGATCCTGGTTTTAGCTCCAGCTGCTGAAGTGTGGATTCAGCTGTGTATTTAGGCATATAAGTCCCACTCTCTGTCAACAGAAATAACATACATGGGCTACATACTTTAACTACTTACTGTAAAGGTCCTGGTTTTAACTCCAGCTGCTGAAGTGTGGATTCTGCTGTGTATTTAGGCATATAAGTCCCACTCTCTGTCAACAGAAATAACATACATGGGCTACATACTTTAACTACTTACTGTAGAGGTCCTGGTTTTAACTCCAGCTGCTGAAGTGTAGATTCAGCTGTGTATTTAGGCATATAAGTTCCACTCTCTGTCAACAGAAATAACATACATGGGCTACATACTTTAACTACTTACTGTAAAGGTCCTGGTTTTAACTCCAGCTGCTGAAGTGTAGATTCAGCTGTGTATTTAGGCATATAAGTCCCACTCTCTGTCAACAGAAATAACATACATGGGCTACATACTTTAACTACTTACTGTAGAGGTCCTGGTTTTAGCTCCAGCTGCTGAAGTGTGGATTCAGCTGTGTATTTAGGCATATAAGTTCCACTCTCTGTCAACAGAAATAACATACATGGGCTACATACTTTAACTACTTACTGTAATGGTCCTGGTTTTAACTCCAGCTGCTGAAGTGTGGATTCAGCTGTGTATTTAGGCATATAAGTTCCCCTCTCTGTCAACAGAAATAACATACATGGGCTACATACTTTAACTACTTACTGAAGAGGTCCTGGTTTTAACTCCAGCTGCTGAAGTGTAGATTCTGCTGTGTATTTAGGCATATAAGTTCCACTCTCTGTCAACAGAAATAACATACAAGGGCTACATACTTTAACTACTTACTGTAATGGTCCTGGTTTTAACTCCAGCTGCTGAAGTGTGGATTCAGCTGTGTATTTAGGCATATAAGTCCCACTCTCTGTCAACAGAAATAACATACATGGGCTACAAGGGCTACATACTTTAACTACTTACTGTAAAGGTCCTGGTTTTAGCTCCAGCTGCTGAAGTGTAGATTCAGCTGTGTATTTAGGCATATAAGTCCCACTCTCTGTCAACAGAAATAACATACATGGGCTACATACTTTAACTACTTACTGTAGAGGTCCTGGTTTTAACTCCAGCTGCTGAAGTGTGGATTCAGCTGTGTATTTAGGCATATAAGTTCCACTCTCTGTCAACAGAAATAACATACATGGGCTACACACTTTAACTACTTACTGTAGAGGTCCTGGTTTTAACTCCAGCTGCTGAAGTGTGGATTCTGCTGTGTATTTAGGCATATAAGTTCCACTCTCTGTCAACAGAAATAACATACATGGGCTACATACTTTAACTACTTACTGTAGAGGTCCTGGTTTTAACTCCAGCTGCTGAAGTGTAGATTCAGCTGTGTATTTAGGCATATAAGTTCCACTCTCTGTCAACAGAAATAACATACATGGGCTACATACTTTAACTACTTACTGTAAAGGTCCTGGTTTTAACTCCAGCTGCTGAAGTGTGGATTCAGCTGTGTATTTAGGCATATAAGTCCCACTCTCTGTCAACAGAAATAACATACATGGGCTACATACTTTAACTACTTACTGTAAAGGTCCTGGTTTTAACTCCAGCTGCTGAAGTGTGGATTCAGCTGTGTATTTAGGTATATAAGTTCCACTCTCTGTCAACAGAAATAACATACATGGGCTACATACTTTAACTACTTACTGTAAAGGTCCTGGTTTTAACTCCAGCTGCTGAAGTGTGGATTCAGCTGTGTATTTAGGCATATAAGTCCCACTCTCTGTCAACAGAAATAACATACATGGGCTACATACTTTAACTACTTACTGAAGAGGTCCTGGTTTTAACTCCAGCTGCTGAAGTGTGGATTCTGCTGTGTATTTAGGTATATAAGTCCCACTCTCTGTCAACAGAAATAACATACATGGGCTACATACTTTAACTACTTACTGTAAAGGTCCTGGTTTTAACTCCAGCTGCTGAAGTGTGGATTCAGCTGTGTATTTAGGCATATAAGTTCCACTCTCTGTCAACAGAAATAACATACATGGGCTACATACTTTAACTACTTACTGTAAAGGTCCTGGTTTTAACTCCAGCTGCTGAAGTGTAGATTCTGCTGTGTATTTAGGTATATAAGTTCCACTCTCTGTCAACAGAAATAACATACATGGGCTACATACTTTAACTACTTACTGGAGAGGTCCTGGTTTTAACTCCAGCTGCTGAAGTGTGGATTCTGCTGTGTATTTAGGCATATAAGTTCCACTCTCTGTCAACAGAAATAACATACATGGGCTACATACTTTAACTACTTACTGTAATGGTCCTGGTTTTAGCTCCAGCTGCTGAAGTGTGGATTCAGCTGTGTATTTAGGTATATAAGTCCCACTCTCTGTCAACAGAAATAATATACATGGGCTACATACTTTAACTACTTACTGTAATGGTCCTGGTTTTAGCTCCAGCTGCTGAAGTGTGGATTCAGCTGTGTATTTAGGTATATAAGTCCCACTCTCTGTCAACAGAAATAATATACATGGGCTACATACTTTAACTACTTACTGTAATGGTCCTGGTTTTAACTCCAGCTGCTGAAGTGTGGATTCTGCTGTGTATTTAGGCATATAAGTTCCCCTCTCTGTCAACAGAAATAACATACATGGGCTACACACTTTAACTACTTACTGTAAAGGTCCTGGTTTTAACTCCAGCTGCTGAAGTGTAGATTCTGCTGTGTATTTAGGCATATAAGTTCCACTCTCTGTCAACAGAAATAACATACATGGGCTACATACTTTAACTACTTACTGTAAAGGTCCTGGTTTTAACTCCAGCTGCTGAAGTGTGGATTCAGCTGTGTATTTAGGCATATAAGTTCCCCTCTCTGTCAACAGAAACAACATACATGGGCTACATACTTTAACTACTTACTGTAGAGGTCCTGGTTTTAACTCCAGCTGCTGAAGTGTGGATTCTGCTGTGTATTTAGGCATATAAGTCCCACTCTCTGTCAACAGAAATAACATACATGGGCTACATACTTTAACTACTTACTGTAGAGGTCCTGGTTTTAACTCCAGCTGCTGAAGTGTAGATTCAGCTGTGTATTTAGGCATATAAGTTCCACTCTCTGTCAACAGAAATAACATACATGGGCTACATACTTTAACTACTTACTGTAAAGGTCCTGGTTTTAACTCCAGCTGCTGAAGTGTGGATTCTGCTGTGTATTTAGGCATATAAGTTCCACTCTCTGTCAACAGAAATAACATACATGGGCTACATACTTTAACTACTTACTGTAAAGGTCCTGGTTTTAACTCCAGCTGCTGAAGTGTGGATTCAGCTGTGTATTTAGGCATATAAGTCCCACTCTCTGTCAACAGAAATAACATACATGGGCTACATACTTTAACTACTTACTGTAAAGGTCCTGGTTTTAACTCCAGCTGCTGAAGTGTGGATTCTGCTGTGTATTTAGGCATATAAGTTCCACTCTCTGTCAACATAAATAACATACATGGGCTACATACTTTAACTACTTACTGGAGAGGTCCTGGTTTTAACTCCAGCTGCTGAAGTGTAGATTCAGCTGTGTATTTAGGTATATAAGTTCCACTCTCTGTCAACAGAAACAACATACATGGGCTACATACTTTAACTACTTACTGTAGAGGTCCTGGTTTTAACTCCAGCTGCTGAAGTGTGGATTCTGCTGTGTATTTAGGCATATAAGTTCCACTCTCTGTCAACAGAAATAACATACATGGGCTACATACTTTAACTACTTACTGAAGAGGTCCTGGTTTTAACTCCAGCTGCTGAAGTGTGGATTCAGCTGTGTATTTAGGCATATAAGTTCCACTTTCTGTCAACAGAAATAACATACATGGGCTACATACTTTAACTACTTACTGTAAAGGTCCTGGTTTTAGCTCCAGCTGCTGAAGTGTAGATTCAGCTGTGTATTTAGGCATATAAGTCCCACTCTCTGTCAACAGAAATAACATACATGGGCTACATACTTTAACTACTTACTGGAGAGGTCCTGGTTTTAACTCCAGCTGCTGAAGTGTGGATTCTGCTGTGTATTTAGGCATATAAGTTCCACTCTCTGTCAACAGAAATAACATACATGGGCTACATACTTTAACTACTTACTGTAAAGGTCCTGGTTTTAACTCCAGCTGCTGAAGTGTGGATTCTGCTGTGTATTTAGGCATATAAGTTCCACTCTCTGTCAACAGAAATAACATACATGGGCTACATACTTTAACTACTTACTGGAGAGGTCCTGGTTTTAACTCCAGCTGCTGAAGTGTAGATTCAGCTGTGTATTTAGGTATATAAGTTCCACTCTCTGTCAACAGAAACAACATACATGGGCTACATACTTTAACTACTTACTGTAGAGGTCCTGGTTTTAACTCCAGCTGCTGAAGTGTGGATTCTGCTGTGTATTTAGGCATATAAGTTCCACTCTCTGTCAACAGAAATAACATACATGGGCTACATACTTTAACTACTTACTGTAAAGGTCCTGGTTTTAACTCCAGCTGCTGAAGTGTGGATTCTGCTGTGTATTTAGGCATATAAGTTCCACTCTCTGTCAACAGAAATAACATACATGGGCTACATACTTTAACTACTTACTGTAGAGGTCATGGTTTTAACTCCAGCTGCTGAAGTGTAGATTCTGCTGTGTATTTAGGCATATAAGTCCCACTCTCTGTCAACAGAAATAACATACATGGGCTACATACTTTAACTACTTACTGTAAAGGTCCTGGTTTTAACTCCAGCTGCTGAAGTGTAGATTCAGCTGTGTATTTAGGCATATAAGTTCCACTCTCTGTCAACAGAAATAACATACATGGGCTAAATGGGCTACATACTTTAACTACTTACTGTAGAGGTCCTGGTTTTAACTCCAGCTGCTGAAGTGTAGATTCAGCTGTGTATTTAGGCATATAAGTTCCACTCTCTGTCAAGAGAAATAACATACATGGGCTACATACTTTAACTACTTACTGTAGAGGTCCTGGTTTTAACTCCAGCTGCTGAAGTGTGGATTCAGCTGTGTATTTAGGCATAGAAGTTCCACTCTCTGTCAACAGAAATAACATACATGGGCTACATACTTTAACTACTTACTGTAGAGGTCCTGGTTTTAACTCCAGCTGCTGAAGTGTAGATTCAGCTGTGTATTTAGGCATATAAGTTCCACTCTCTGTCAACAGAAATAACATACATGGGCTACATACTTTAACTACTTACTGGAGAGGTCCTGGTTTTAACTCCAGCTGCTGAAGTGTGGATTCTGCTGTGTATTTAGGTATATAAGTTCCACTCTCTGTCAACAGAAATAACATACATGGGCTACATACTTTAACTACTTACTGTAAAGGTCCTGGTTTTAGCTCCAGCTGCTGAAGTGTGGATTCAGCTGTGTATTTAGGTATATAAGTTCCACTCTCTGTCAACATAAATAACATACATGGGCTACATACTTTAACTACTTACTGTAAAGGTCCTGGTTTTAACTCCAGCTGCTGAAGTGTGGATTCAGCTGTGTATTTAGGCATATAAGTTCCCCTCTCTGTCAACAGAAATAACATACATGGGCTACATACTTTAACTACTTACTGTAGAGGTCCTGGTTTTAACTCCAGCTGCTGAAGTGTGGATTCAGCTGTGTATTTAGGCATATAAGTTCCACTCTCTGTCAACAGAAATAACATACATGGGCTACATACTTTAACTACTTACTGTAAAGGTCCTGGTTTTAACTCCAGCTGCTGAAGTGTAGATTCTGCTGTATATTTAGGTATATAAGTTCCACTCTCCGTCAACAGAAATAACATACATGGGCTACATACTTTAACTACTTACTGTAAAGGTCCTGGTTTTAACTCCAGCTGCTGAAGTGTGGATTCAGCTGTGTATTTAGGCATATAAGTCCCACTCTCTGTCAACAGAAATAACATACATGGGCTACATACTTTAACTACTTACTGTAGAGGTCCTGGTTTTAACTCCAGCTGCTGAAGTGTGGATTCAGCTGTGTATTTAGGCATATAAGTCCCACTCTCTGTCAACAGAAATAACATACATGGGCTACATACTTTAACTACTTACTGTAAAGGTCCTGGTTTTAACTCCAGCTGCTGAAGTGTAGATTCTGCTGTGTATTTAGGCATATAAGTTCCACTCTCTGTCAACAGAAATAACATACATGGGCTACATACTTTAACTACTTACTGTAAAGGTCCTGGTTTTAACTCCAGCTGCTGAAGTGTAGATTCTGCTGTGTATTTAGGCATATAAGTTCCACTCTCTGTCAACAGAAATAACATACATGGGCTACATACTTTAACTACTTACTGTAAAGGTCCTGGTTTTAACTCCAGCTGCTGAAGTGTGGATTCAGCTGTGTATTTAGGCATATAAGTTCCACTCTCTGTCAACAGAAACAACATACATGGGCTACATACTTTAACTACTTACTGTAAAGGTCCTGGTTTTAACTCCAGCTGCTGAAGTGTGGATTCAGCTGTGTATTTAGGCATATAAGTCCCACTCTCTGTCAACAGAAACAACATACATGGGCTACATACTTTAACTACTTACTGGAGAGGTCCTGGTTTTAACTCCAGCTGCTGAAGTGTGGATTCTGCTGTGTATTTAGGCATATAAGTCCCACTCTCTGTCAACAGAAACAACATACATGGGCTACATACTTTAACTACTTACTGGAGAGGTCCTGGTTTTAACTCCAGCTGCTGAAGTGTGGATTCTGCTGTGTATTTAGGCATATAAGTCCCACTCTCTGTCAACAGAAATAAAATACAAGGGCTACATACTTTAACTACTTACTGTAGAGGTCCTGGTTTTAACTCCAGCTGCTGAAGTGTGGATTCAGCTGTGTATTTAGGCATATAAGTTCCACTCTCTGTCAACAGAAATAACATACATGGGCTACATACTTTAACTACTTACTGTAAAGGTCCTGGTTTTAACTCCAGCTGCTGAAGTGTAGATTCAGCTGTGTATTTAGGCATATAAGTTCCACTCTCTGTCAACAGAAATAACATACATGGGCTACATACTTTAACTACTTACTGTAAAGGTCCTGGTTTTAACTCCAGCTGCTGAAGTGTAGATTCTGCTGTGTATTTAGGCATATAAGTTCCACTCTCTGTCAACAGAAATTACATACATGGGCTACATACTTTAACTACTTACTGTAGAGGTCCTGGTTTTAACTCCAGCTGCTGAAGTGTAGATTCAGCTGTGTATTTAGGCATAGAAGTTCCACTCTCTGTCAACAGAAATAACATACATGGGCTACATACTTTAACTACTTACTGGAGAGGTCCTGGTTTTAACTCAAGCTGCTGAAGTGTGGATTCTGCTGTGTATTTAGGCATATAAGTTCCACTCTCTGTCAACAGAAATAACATACATGGGCTACATACTTTAACTACTTACTGTAAAGGTCCTGGTTTTAACTCCAGCTGCTGAAGTGTGGATTCTGCTGTGTATTTAGGCATATAAGTTCCACTCTCTGTCAACAGAAATAACATACATGGGCTACATACTTTAACTACTTACTGGAGAGGTCCTGGTTTTAACTCCAGCTGCTGAAGTGTGGATTCTGCTGTGTATTTAGGCATATAAGTTCCACTCTCTGTCAACAGAAATAACATACATGGGCTACATACTTTAACTACTTACTGTAAAGATCCTGGTTTTAGCTCCAGCTGCTGAAGTGTGGATTCAGCTGTGTATTTAGGCATATAAGTCCCACTCTCTGTCAACAGAAATAACATACATGGGCTACATACTTTAACTACTTACTGTAAAGGTCCTGGTTTTAGCTCCAGCTGCTGAAGTGTGGATTCTGCTGTGTATTTAGGTATATAAGTTCCACTCTCTGTCAACAGAAATAACATACATGGGCTACATACTTTAACTACTTACTGGAGAGGTCCTGGTTTTAGCTCCAGCTGCTGAAGTGTAGATTCAGCTGTGTATTTAGGCATATAAGTTCCCCTCTCTGTCAACAGAAATAACATACATGGGCTACATACTTTAATTACTTACTGAAGAGGTCCTGGTTTTAGCTCCAGCTGCTGAAGTGTAGATTCTGCTGTGTATTTAGGCATATAAGTTCCACTCTCTGTCAACAGAAATAACATACAAGGGCTACATACTTTAACTACTTACTGTAAAGGTCCTGGTTTTAACTCCAGCTGCTGAAGTGTAGATTCAGCTGTGTATTTAGGCATATAAGTCCCACTCTCTGTCAACAGAAATAACATACATGGGCTACATACTTTAACTACTTACTGTAAAGGTCCTGGTTTTAACTCCAGCTGCTGAAGTGTAGATTCTGCTGTGTATTTAGGCATATAAGTTCCACTCTCTGTCAACAGAAATAACATACATGGGCTACATACTTTAATTACTTACTGTAGAGGTCCTGGTTTTAACTCCAGCTGCTGAAGTGTGGATTCAGCTGTGTATTTAGGCATATAAGTTCCACTCTCTGTCAACAGAAATAACATACATGGGCTACATACTTTAACTATTTACTGGAGAGGTCCTGGTTTTAACTCCAGCTGCTGAAGTGTAGATTCAGCTGTGTATTTAGGCATATAAGTCCCACTCTCTGTCAACAGAAATAACATACATGGGCTACATACTTTAACTACTTACTGTAGAGGTCCTGGCTTTAACTCCAGCTGCTGAAGTGTGGATTCTGCTGTGTATTTAGGTATATAAGTCCCACTCTCTGTCAACAGAAATAACATACATGGGCTACATACTTTAACTACTTACTGTAAAGGTCCTGGTTTTAACTCCAGCTGCTGAAGTGTAGATTCTGCTGTGTATTTAGGCATATAAGTTCCACTCTCTGTCAACAGAAATAACATACATGGGCTACATACTTTAACTACTTACTGTAAAGGTCCTGGTTTTAACTCCAGCTGCTGAAGTGTGGATTCAGCTGTGTATTTAGGCATATAAATTCCACCCTCTGTCAACAGAAATAACATACATGGGCTACATACTTTAACTACTTACTGTAAAGGTCCTGGTTTTAACTCCAGCTGCTGAAGTGTGGATTCTGCTGTGTATTTAGGCATATAAGTTCCACTCTCTGTCAACAGAAATAACATACATGGGCTACATACTTTAACTACTTACTGTAAAGGTCCTGGTTTTAACTCCAGCTGCTGAAGTGTGGATTCTGCTGTGTATTTAGGCATATAAGTCCCACTCTCTGTCAACAGAAATAACATACATGGGCTACATACTTTAACTACTTACTGTAAAGGTCCTGGTTTTAACTCCAGCTGCTGAAGTGTGGATTCAGCTGTGTATTTAGGCATATAAGTCCCACTCTCTGTCAACAGAAACAACATACATGGGCTACATACTTTAACTACTTACTGTAAAGGTCCTGGTTTTAACTCCAGCTGCTGAAGTGTGGATTCAGCTGTGTATTTAGGCATATAAGTCCCACTCTCTGTCAACAGAAATAACATACATGGGCTAAATGGGCTACATACTTTAACTACTTACTGTAAAGGTCCTGGTTTTAACTCCAGCTGCTGAAGTGTGGATTCAGCTGTGTATTTAGGCATATAAGTTCCACTCTCTGACAACAGAAACAACATACATGGGCTACATACTTTAACTACTTACTGTAGAGGTCCTGGTTTTAACTCCAGCTGCTGAAGTGTGGATTCAGCTGTGTATTTAGGCATATAAGTTCCACTCTCTGTCAACAGAAATAACATACATGGGCTACATACTTTAACTACTTACTGGAGAGGTCCTGGTTTTAACTCCAGCTGCTGAAGTGTGGATTCAGCTGTGTATTTAGGCATATAAGTTCCACTCTCTGTCAACAGAAATAACATACATGGGCTACATACTTTAACTACTTACTGTAAAGGTCCTGGTTTTAGCTCCAGCTGCTGAAGTGTGGATTCAGCTGTGTATTTAGGCATATAAGTTCCACTCTCTGTCAACAGAAATAACATACATGGGCTACATACTTTAACTACTTACTGTAAAGGTCCTGGTTTTAACTCCAGCTGCTGAAGTGTAGATTCAGCTGTGTATTTAGGCATATAAGTTCCACTCTCTGTCAACAGAAATAAAATACAAGGGCTACATACTTTAACTACTTACTGTAAAGGTCCTGGTTTTAACTCCAGCTGCTGAAGTGTAGATTCAGCTGTGTATTTAGGCATATAAGTCCCACTCTCTGTCAACAGAAATAACATACATGGGCTACATACTTTAACTACTTACTGTAAAGGTCCTGGTTTTAACTCCAGCTGCTGAAGTGTAGATTCTGCTGTGTATTTAGGCATAGAAGTTCCACTCTCTGTCAACAGAAATAACATACATGGGCTACATACTTTAACTACTTACTGTAAAGGTCCTGGTTTTAGCTCCAGCTGCTGAAGTGTAGATTCAGCTGTGTATTTAGGCATATAAGTTCCACTCTCTGTCAACAGAAACAACATACATGGGCTACATACTTTAATTACTTACTGTAAAGGTCCTGGTTTTAACTCCAGCTGCTGAAGTGTAGATTCTGCTGTGTATTTAGGCATATAAGTTCCACTCTCTGTCAACAGAAATAACATACATGGGCTACATACTTTAACTACTTACTGTAAAGGTCCTGGTTTTAACTCCAGCTGCTGAAGTGTAGATTCTGCTGTGTATTTAGGCATATAAGTTCCACTCTCTGTCAACAGAAATAACATACATGGGCTACATACTTTAACTACTTACTGTAAAGGTCCTGGTTTTAACTCCAGCTGCTGAAGTGTGGATTCTGCTGTGTATTTAGGCATATAAGTTCCACTCTCTGTCAACAGAAATAACATACATGGGCTACATACTTTAACTACTTACTGTAAAGGTCCTGGTTTTAGCTCCAGCTGCTGAAGTGTAGATTCAGCTGTGTATTTAGGCATATAAGTTCCACTCTCTGTCAACAGAAATAACATACATGGGCTACATACTTTAACTACTTACTGTAAAGGTCCTGGTTTTAACTCCAGCTGCTGAAGTGTGGATTCTGCTGTGTATTTAGGCATATAAGTTCCACTCTCTGTCAACATAAATAACATACATGGGCTACATACTTTAACTACTTACTGTAAAGGACCTGGTTTTAACTCCAGCTGCTGAAGTGTGGATTCTGCTGTGTATTTAGGTATATAAGTTCCCCTCTCTGTCAACAGAAATAACATACATGGGCTACATACTTTAACTACTTACTGTAGAGGTCCTGGTTTTAACTCCAGCTGCTGAAGTGTGGATTCTGCTGTGTATTTAGGCATATAAGTTCCACTCTCTGTCAACAGAAATAACATACATGGGCTACATACTTTAACTACTTACTGTAAACGTCCTGGTTTTAACTCCAGCTGCTGAAGTGTGGATTCTGCTGTGTATTTAGGCATATAAGTTCCACTCTCTGTCAACAGAAACAACATACATGGGCTACATACTTTAACTACGTACTGTAAAGGTCCTGGTTTTAACTCCAGCTGCTGAAGTGTGGATTCAGCTGTGTATTTAGGCATATAAGTCCCACTCTCTGTCAACAGAAATAACATACATGGGCTACATACTTTAACTACTTACTGTAAAGGTCCTGGTTTTAGCTCCAGCTGCTGAAGTGTAGATTCAGCTGTGTATTTAGGCATATAAGTCCCACTCTCTGTCAACAGAAATAACATACATGGGCTACATACTTTAACTACTTACTGAAGAGGTCCTGGTTTTAACTCCAGCTGCTGAAGTGTGGATTCTGCTGTGTATTTAGGCATATAAGTCCCACTCTCTGTCAACAGAAATAATATACATGGGCTACATACTTTAACTACTTACTGTAAAGGTCCTGGTTTTAACTCCAGCTGCTGAAGTGTAGATTCAGCTGTGTATTTAGGCATATAAGTCCCACTCTCTGTCAACAGAAATAACATACAAGGGCTACATACTTTAACTACTTACTGTAAAGGTCCTGGTTTTAACTCCAGCTGCTGAAGTGTAGATTCTGCTGTGTATTTAGGCATATAAGTTCCACTCTCTGTCAACAGAAATAACATACATGGGCTACATACTTTAACTACTTACTGTAGAGGTCCTGGTTTTAGCTCCAGCTGCTGAAGTGTGGATTCAGCTGTGTATTTAGGCATATAAGTTCCACTCTCTGTCAACAGAAATAACATACATGGGCTACATACTTTAACTACTTACTGTAGAGGTCCTGGTTTTAGCTCCAGCTGCTGAAGTGTGGATTCAGCTGTGTATTTAGGCATATAAGTTCCACTCTCTGTCAACAGAAATAACATACATGGGCTACATACTTTAACTACTTACTGGAGAGGTCCTGGTTTTAACTCCAGCTGCTGAAGTGTAGATTCAGCTGTGTATTTAGGCATATAAGTTCCACTCTCTGTCAACAGAAATAACATACATGGGCTACATACTTTAACTACTTACTGGAGAGGTCCTGGTTTTAACTCCAGCTGCTGAAGTGTGGATTCTGCTGTGTATTTAGGCATATAAGTTCCACTCTCTGTCAACAGAAATAACATACATGGGCTACATACTTTAACTACTTACTGTAAAGGTCCTGGTTTTAACTCCAGCTGCTGAAGTGTAGATTCAGCTGTGTATTTAGGCATATAAGTACCACTCTCTGTCAACAGAAATAACATACATGGGCTACATACTTTAACTACTTACTGGAGAGGTCCTGGTTTTAACTCCAGCTGCTGAAGTGTGGATTCTGCTGTGTATTTAGGCATATAAGTTCCACTCTCTGTCAACAGAAATAACATACATGGGCTACATACTTTAACTACTTACTGTAAAGGTCCTGGTTTTAACTCCAGCTGCTGAAGTGTAGATTCAGCTGTGTATTTAGGCATATAAGTACCACTCTCTGTCAACAGAAATAACATACATGGGCTACATACTTTAACTACTTACTGTAGAGGTCCTGATTTTAGCTCCAGCTGCTGAAGTGTGGATTCAGCTGTGTATTTAGGCATATAAGTTCCACTCTCTGTCAACAGAAATAACATACATGGGCTAAATGGGCTACATACTTTAACTACTTACTGTAGAGGTCCTGGTTTTAGCTCCAGCTGCTGAAGTGTAGATTCAGCTGTGTATTTAGGCATATAAGTTCCACTCTCTGTCAACAGAAATAACATACATGGGCTACATACTTTAACTACTTACTGTAAAGGTCCTGGTTTTAACTCCAGCTGCTGAAGTGTAGATTCAGCTGTGTATTTAGGTATATAAGTTCCACTCTCTGTCAACAGAAACAACATACATGGGCTACATACTTTAACTACTTACTGTAGAGGTCCTGGTTTTAACTCCAGCTGCTGAAGTGTAGATTCAGCTGTGTATTTAGGCATATAAGTTCCACTCTCTGTCAACAGAAACAACATACATGGGCTACATACTTTAACTACTTACTGTAAAGGTCCTGGTTTTAACTCCAGCTGCTGTAGTGTGGATTCAGCTGTGTATTTAGGCATATAAGTTCCACTTTCTGTCAACATAAATAACATACATGGGCTACATACTTTAACTACTTACTGAAGAGGTCCTGGTTTTAGCTCCAGCTGCTGAAGTGTAGATTCTGCTGTGTATTTAGGTATATAAGTTCCACTCTCTGTCAACAGAAATAACATACATGGGCTACATACTTTAACTACTTACTGTAAAGGTCCTGGTTTTAGCTCCAGCTGCTGAAGTGTGGATTCTGCTGTGTATTTAGGCATATAAGTTCCACTCTCCGTCAACAGAAATAACATACATGGGCTACATACTTTAACTACTTACTGTAAAGGTCCTGGTTTTAACTCCAGCTGCTGAAGTGTAGATTCAGCTGTGTATTTAGGCATATAAGTTCCACCCTCTGTCAACAGAAATAACATACATGGGCTACATACTTTAACTACTTACTGTAAAGGTCCTGGTTTTAACTCCAGCTGCTGAAGTGTAGATTCAGCTGTGTATTTAGGCATATAAGTTCCACTCTCCGTCAACAGAAATAACATACATGGGCTACATACTTTAACTACTTACTGTAAAGGTCCTGGTTTTAACTCCAGCTGCTGAAGTGTAGATTCAGCTGTGTATTTAGGCATATAAGTTCCACCCTCTGTCAACAGAAATAACATACATGGGCTACATACTTTAACTACTTACTGTAAAGGTCCTGGTTTTAACTCCAGCTGCTGAAGTGTAGATTCAGCTGTGTATTTAGGCATATAAGTTCCACTCTCTGTCAACAGAAATAACATACATGGGCTACATACTTTAACTACTTACTGTAAAGGTCCTGGTTTTAACTCCAGCTGCTGAAGTGTAGATTCAGCTGTGTATTTAGGCATATAAGTTCCACCCTCTGTCAACAGAAATAACATACATGGGCTACATACTTTAACTACTTACTGTAAAGGTCCTGGTTTTAACTCCAGCTGCTGTAGTGTGGATTCAGCTGTGTATTTAGGCATATAAGTTCCACTTTCTGTCAACATAAATAACATACATGGGCTACATACTTTAACTACTTACTGAAGAGGTCCTGGTTTTAGCTCCAGCTGCTGAAGTGTAGATTCTGCTGTGTATTTAGGTATATAAGTTCCACTCTCTGTCAACAGAAATAACATACATGGGCTACATACTTTAACTACTTACTGTAAAGGTCCTGGTTTTAGCTCCAGCTGCTGAAGTGTGGATTCTGCTGTGTATTTAGGCATATAAGTTCCACTCTCCGTCAACAGAAATAACATACATGGGCTACATACTTTAACTACTTACTGTAAAGGTCCTGGTTTTAACTCCAGCTGCTGAAGTGTAGATTCAGCTGTGTATTTAGGCATATAAGTTCCACCCTCTGTCAACAGAAATAACATACATGGGCTACATACTTTAACTACTTACTGTAAAGGTCCTGGTTTTAACTCCAGCTGCTGAAGTGTAGATTCAGCTGTGTATTTAGGCATATAAGTTCCACTCTCTGTCAACAGAAATAACATACATGGGCTACATACTTTAACTACTTACTGTAAAGGTCCTGGTTTTAACTCCAGCTGCTGAAGTGTGGATTCTGCTGTGTATTTAGGTATATAAGTTCCACTCTCTGTCAACAGAAATAACATACATGGGCTACATACTTTAACTACTTACTGTAAAGGTCCTGGTTTTAACTCCAGCTGCTGAAGTGTGGATTCTGCTGTGTATTTAGGCATATAAGTCCCACTCTTTGTCAACAGAAATAATATACATGGGCTACATACTTTAACTACTTACTGTAATGGTCCTGGTTTTAGCTCCAGCTGCTGAAGTGTGGATTCTGCTGTGTATTTAGGCATATAAGTACCACTCTCTGTCAACAGAAACAACATACATGGGCTACATACTTTAACTACTTACTGTAAAGGTCCTGGTTTTAACTCCAGCTGCTGAAGTGTAGATTCAGCTGTGTATTTAGGCATATAAGTTCCACTCTCTGTCAACAGAAACAACATACATGGGCTACATACTTTAACTACTTACTGTAAAGGTCCTGGTTTTAGCTCCAGCTGCTGAAGTGTGGATTCAGCTGTGTATTTAGGCATATAAGTTCCACTCTCTGTCAACAGAAATAACATACATGGGCTACATACTTTAACTACTTACTGTAAAGGTCCTGGTTTTAACTCCAGCTGCTGAAGTGTGGATTCTGCTGTGTATTTAGGCATATAAGTCCCACTCTCTGTCAACAGAAATAACATACATGGGCTACATACTTTAACTACTTACTGGAGAGGTCCTGGTTTTAACTCCAGCTGCTGAAGTGTAGATTCAGCTGTGTATTTAGGCATATAAGTTCCACTCTCTGTCAACAGAAATAACATACATGGGCTACATACTTTAACTACTTACTGTAGAGGTCCTGGTTTTAACTCCAGCTGCTGAAGTGTGGATTCTGCTGTGTATTTAGGTATATAAGTTCCACTCTCTGTCAACAGAAATAACATACATGGGCTACATACTTTAACTACTTACTGAAGAGGTCCTGGTTTTAGCTCCAGCTGCTGAAGTGTAGATTCAGCTGTGTATTTAGGTATATAAGTTCCACTCTCTGTCAACAGAAATAACATACATGGGCTACATACTTTAACTACTTACTGGAGAGGTCCTGGTTTTAACTCCAGCTGCTGAAGTGTAGATTCTGCTGTGTATTTAGGCATATAAGTTCCACTCTCTGTCAACAGAAATAACATACATGGGCTACATACTTTAACTACTTACTGTAAAGGTCCTGGTTTTAACTCCAGCTGCTGAAGTGTAGATTCAGCTGTGTATTTAGGCATATAAGTTCCACTCTCTGTCAACAGAAATAACATACATGGGCTACATACTTTAACTACTTACTGTAAAGGTCCTGGTTTTAACTCCAGCTGCTGAAGTGTGGATTCAGCTGTGTATTTAGGCATATAAGTTCCACTCTCTGTCAACAGAAATAACATACATGGGCTACATACTTTAACTACTTACTGTAAAGGTCCTGGTTTTAACTCCAGCTGCTGAAGTGTAGATTCAGCTGTGTATTTAGGCATATAAGTTCCACTCTCTGTCAACAGAAATAACATACATGGGCTACATACTTTAACTACTTACTGAAGAGGTCCTGGTTTTAACTCCAGCTGCTGAAGTGTGGATTCTGCTGTGTATTTAGGCATATAAGTCCCACTCTCTGTCAACAGAAATAACATACATGGGCTACATACTTTAACTACTTACTGAAGAGGTCCTGGTTTTAACTCCAGCTGCTGAAGTGTAGATTCTGCTGTGTATTTAGGCATATAAGTTCCCCTCTCTGTCAACAGAAATAACATACATGGGCTACATACTTTAACTACTTACTGTAATGGTCCTGGTTTTAGCTCCAGCTGCTGAAGTGTGGATTCTGCTGTGTATTTAGGCATATAAGTTCCACTCTCTGTCAACAGAAATAACATACATGGGCTACATACTTTAACTACTTACTGGAGAGGTCCTGGTTTTAGCTCCAGCTGCTGAAGTGTGGATTCTGCTGTGTATTTAGGCATATAAGTTCCACTCTCTGTCAACAGAAATAACATACATGGGCTACATACTTTAACTACTTACTGTAATGGTCCTGGTTTTAACTCCAGCTGCTGAAGTGTGGATTCTGCTGTGTATTTAGGCATATAAGTTCCACTCTCTGTCAACAGAAATAACATACATGGGCTACATACTTTAACTACTTACTGGAGAGGTCCTGGTTTTAGCTCCAGCTGCTGAAGTGTGGATTCTGCTGTGTATTTAGGCATATAAGTTCCATTCTCTGTCAACAGAAATAACATACATGGGCTACATACTTTAACTACTTACTGTAATGGTCCTGGTTTTAACTCCAGCTGCTGAAGTATGGATTCTGCTGTGTATTTAGGCATATAAGTTCGACTCTCTGTCAACAGAAATAACATACATGGGCTACATACTTTAACTACTTACTGGAGAGGTCCTGGTTTTAACTCCAGCTGCTGAAGTGTAGATTCTGCTGTGTATTTAGGCATATAAGTACCACTCTCTGTCAACATAAATAACATACATGGGCTACATACTTTAACTACTTACTGGAGAGGTCCTGGTTTTAGCTCCAGCTGCTGAAGTGTGGATTCTGCTGTGTATTTAGGCATATAAGTTCCATTCTCTGTCAACAGAAATAACATACATGGGCTACATACTTTAACTACTTACTGTAATGGTCCTGGTTTTAACTCCAGCTGCTGAAGTATGGATTCTGCTGTGTATTTAGGCATATAAGTTCGACTCTCTGTCAACAGAAATAACATACATGGGCTACATACTTTAACTACTTACTGTAATGGTCCTGGTTTTAGCTCCAGCTGCTGAAGTATGGATTCTGCTGTGTATTTAGGCATATAAGTACCACTCTCTGTCAACATAAATAACATACATGGGCTACATACTTTAACTACTTACTGGAGAGGTCCTGGTTTTAACTCCAGCTGCTGAAGTGTGGATTCAGCTGTGTATTTAGGCATATAAGTACCACTCTCTGTCAACAGAAATAACATACATGGGCTACATACTTTAACTACTTACTGTAAAGGTCCTGGTTTTAACTCCAGCTGCTGAAGTGTGGATTCTGCTGTGTATTTAGGCATATAAGTTCCACTCTCTGTCAACAGAAATAACATACATGGTCTTCAACAAAAAATAAATTTAATCCTGTTAGTAACAACAAGACTGTCTAATTTAAATGTTGTTGTGGGCAATAAAAGATGTATCATTCCTAATCTATACAACAATGTTTTTTGAGGATCTCCTTTGGAAGGCTGTAAAACAACAGGAAATCTTTTGGTTTGGACTGTACAGAGCATTTTGTAATCAAAACATGACTATGATGGATTTAACCCTTTCCCAAACAAGACCTGGTTTTGACGTCCCTAATAGACAAGGCTTGGGAAAACATTGAAACAAAAGAAGAAACTGCTGATAACCAGCAGTTTCTCCTTTTGTCTCAATATTTTCTCTGCCATATTTTACACAAAGCATGTCTTTATTTTCATCATTTTTGTCGTCTGCAGCAGCTTTCAAATTGAATCACTCGAAAATTTTGTCATTTGAGAAAGGGTTAACCATAGGCCTTTGCGATATATGCTCTTTCTCTTCCAGAGGAACATGTGATAGAAGAGGGTAGGTCACGTGACAGAAGACACGTAGAAGTCAGAAGACCAAAAATAAATCTAACATGTCTTGAAAACGGAAGTGGCTTATCTATCAAAAAGCTCTTCAAAAAGGAGAAAATTGGAATGGCCAGCTCCAATTTGGTAGACTGGGTACCGTTCCTGATACTACTACATTGTACTGAGAAAGGCACTTCTTTTTCAAAAGCACAAGTTTTGTTCTCGTTTTGATCACAAAATTAATATAAACTAGCTGTAAACAAGCGATTTTCAGTAATTGAGAAAATCTGCACTTCGTAACTTAAGACGCTTTCATGTTGCCGATCATGTGACCTCTTCTGTCTTCCGTCTTTTGCTCAAAATTGGAAGAGGTAGAAGAGCTTCCAGAAAAAGAAAAGGCCTGTTCGCGTTAGTCGGAAGTGCTTGTCATGTGACTCTTCTGATTTCGGAAGAGGTAAAACATACAGAATTCAAGGTCTACCTCTTCCGGAAGACCACTTCTGGCCTAAATTGCATGCGGCTCATGTCTATTGCAGCAAAATCTCAAATCATATGTTTTGTCTATAAGGGTCACCAAAAGCAGGCATATTTTGGAAAGGATATTACAAAATTTGTTACCTAATTCAAACCTAGAATCCAGCAATGGCAGAACCCGTATAATGAACCCAGTGTCCGCATAATAAGCGTCTGTATTAAACTGCACCACGGCATATTTTCCCTCAGCGTAATGTGTAGCGATGAAAATCTGCTTATTTGTATTGTAATCGGAGGCGTAATCAAAACCACCCGACCAGTAAGCAACGTCGTGTTTAGGGTATGGCCCTTCTGTAAATAACATTGTGAGAAAACAAGTAAATTGACCTTTCTATTCAGTTTAACCCATTACCAAACGGCAAAATTTTAGACTGGTCTAAATTCAAATATGTTGCAGACAATATTTTCATAAATTTATGAATAGATTTGATTTTTTATGACTTTCTTGGTAGAAAACACTGTGGGAAATGAAGAAAGTGCTTGTCACAAGCAATTTCTTCTTGTCACAAGCAATTTCTTCCTTTTCCACAATGTTTTCCAAAGACTTTAGAGGTGTCAAAAGGCATCATTAGGTGGGAATGGGTTTTAAGCCTTTCCCATATTTTTTATCCAACAAAAGATTGAGACTGTTGAAATCGTTGTGGAAAATGAAGAGATTGTTTATGACAAGCAATTTTTCCAATTTCTACAATGTTTTCAACAAAGACAATTGAGCAATTGTAAGATATTGTCAACTTGAATATGTCATCTGCAACTTTTTTTTTAAATGGATCAGTCACAACATAATACAACCCTTCGGGCGTATAACAAGCGTTACATAATACTGACAAGAAAAAAGAGCAATTTAAAGTATAGAAATACTTTAGGAAAAGGAGCTTTCATGTTAAGTTTGTTATACACATACAAAAGCAACCTTGAATAAAAAGACAAACTGAGAGACAATAGTTAAACAAAATGCAATCCTGACTCTTCAATAAAGGCATAAAAAAGGCAAAAGGTTTACTGACCTCTAACATTGATAGGCTTGTCATCCACCCCTAGTCGAACAACATCACAATAGCCTTCCGTCTTCATAAACAACAAATATATCATCATTGACATGGAGTTACTGTCTGATGTACGCACATGCCATGTGAATAAACTCGATCTGTAACAAACAAAGGGTGATTTGCGCTTTTCCAGGAAAAAGAATTAAGGAACATTAATCAAAGTTTAGAGAACTTGTTGCCATATAGACTTAAAATTAGCATTTAAATGACCCTTTCAAAATTAAAAAAAATAATTTCTTACGTCTGTTATAGAGACGGCTTTTGAAAACAACTTTTTTGAGAATACAAGTGATGATGGAAATGACTGTAACCTGAAATTTGGCCTTTTCTCTCAATGTTTTCCAAGCGCTAAAGATGTATTATCAGAATTCCATTATGATATATAAATGATGTGGAAGGTTTGGAATTTATTCTTTAAGATGGACACTCAGGGGACTATGCATACAACAACGCACCCTCATACTACATATATATAATACTCTCACAGGGTTTTCCCTCGACTTTTTCTGGTGGGGGTCATTTTGTTCCCCTTGTCTTGAAATTAGGGGGTCATAGCTATTGTAACATTGTTTCTTCATGTCCCTATGATGTTTTTAGAGTGAGATAAAACTGCGCCAAAACGCACAATTTTGTACGCCAGGGAAAACCCTGCTCTAGTAACCCGTATAAAAACATATTGCGAGGGAAATTGCTAGCAGCTAAAAATAAATGTTACAAACAGAGGATATGTGAGCTTGTCAAGGAGTGGAGATCTCAAATTGTAGACTTGGTCTGGTTCCACGACGACTGTATAATTATCTATAGTAGAGTTGTAATAATTCAAGTTCCATTGTCGGCTACATCCATGAGAGGAATGGGTTGTTTCTGTGACTGAAATGATGACAAAATTGTAATATTTACTTTAAAAACTTTACAAAATTGTGGAGATCTCAAATTGAACACTTGGTTTGGTTCTATGACGACTGTATAATTATCTATAGTAGAGTTGTAATAATTCAAGTTCCAGTGTCAGCTACATACATGAGAGGAATGGGTTGTTTCTGTAACTGAAATGATGTCAGACAAAACTAGAACTGTCGCAAAGCAGACGAATACCCCCCACTAGGGCATAGTCACTGAAAAAGTGCTATCGGTCAAAAGGTTCTTGACTTGGAAACGGATTTTAAACAAAGTCCAACTGTGACCTTAACCTTTGACCTTGGTGACCCCAAAACAATAGGGCACCTCCTTGGGTAATGGGCAACAACTGTGTAAAGTTTCTTGATCTTAGGTCAAACGGTTCTCGAGTTAGAACACAGAAACGAAATTGTAAATTTTGACTATTCCCCCCCCCCCCCCATTAAAAAGTTCAAAGTGGCGTAACTCTGAAACTGATGACTGGATCAAAATGAAAATTTCAGGTGCACAACTTCATATGATAGGAAACATCCAGATAAAATTTCAGAAAAATAAATCAAAAACTGTGGGAGGAGAAGAGGACACAAGATTATGTCCACGGATGGACGGACGGACAGACGGACGGACGGACAGACGGACAGACGGACAACCTGATTCCAGTATACCCCCCCATAACTTCGTTTAGGGGGGTATAAAAATGATGACAAACAAGATATAATTACTTTACAAACCTTTTTGAATTTGTGGATATATCTTCATTTGTAAACTTGGTCAGGTTCACCGTTCAAGTCCTAGTTTTGATGTCCCATAAAAAGCTTGTGAAAACATTGAGGCAAAAAGAAAATGCTGATGATCAGAATTTGTTGCATAATTCTAATGGTACATATCGTTGTTGTAAATGCAAAACTTTTTATATCAATTTTTGTGATTTTCAAGGTAAAACCTTGTGTGCCCAGTTGTGACAATTCTTGCAGGTTTTGAGATATTTCTACTAATCAGTATTAATGACACATTATTTGTGAACAATATGTCCAAATGTCAAGTCAGGGGTCTCGTTTGCCAAAACTTGGGGCCGTTATTGGGCCCCATTCCCAATGGCAAAAAGTATCTTTTTTTCCCAATTCTCTGGTGAAAATTCCCAATGAGGACCCAGAATGCCCCATGTTAAAACCTCATCTTCATTTACAAACATTTTGAAGACAGTTTTAGGGTAGATTCTTAAACAAGAGTATATACAAATGCATTTTACATCACTACAGTCTAATTTCCAGCTGAAACTGAGTGATAGTATGAATACAAACTTGTTTTAGTTTTTCCCAATTTAGGTAAAAACGTCGCTATTTTTCCCAATTTCAATGGCCCCTGGCCTCAAACAAAAATTGGTAGCAAGACCCCTGCAAGTACAACCTTTCAGTTTGGAAAAAGCATTTGCACTTTTTTCTTTCCCCTTCCTTGAGGTCCCTAATAGAGTGGGCTTTGGAAAACATTGATACACAAGAAGAAAATGCTGATAATTTGTGTCAATATTTCAAATCAAGATTTGTGCACAAATCAGACAAAACATTTTTATGAACACCACAATGTTTTATTTTGAGGATTTCTTACTAAAATCTCTCGATTTAAACAAGAGCCGTCACAGACGGATTATGCTCCCCGAATAAGTGTTTGTCACAAAATAAAAACTATCATACATTAAGCCCCCTTTTCCCATGACAGCTTTTTTGTACACACATTATTTATAGAATATGGTCTAGAACATCCTATTTATTACATGAGCACAAATTTTCTGCCCATTAGATGAACAGGCATGTGACGAGTACTGACTTTCTAATACTCGAATAATACTTGAGTATTTCAGATTTGGTACTTGTACTTATGAGTACTGAGTACTAAATTGGTTACAGTACTTAAGTAGTACTCGAGTAGTACTTAAGTATTCTTGAGTATATATGAGTTCTAGAATGACATACAATATACATGGAAATTTTAACAAGGAAAAGTTACATTTTCTGTTTAACATGGTTTATTGCTCAACAAGAAATCCTGATTAGCAAAATAAATATGTTTATGTAGTACTTAGCAATCACACTGATGTTGCAAATGAATGCTGATTTGTGCAGTACCAGATGTTATTAAACAGTATTGAATCTCTCTTTTGTAAGGAATTACATGAATAAGCTGGGAATAAACTTTAGCTCATTTTCTGGTATTGACCTACTAAAAGGTATATACAATTTTTGATACAGGTTAGCATCTATGATAGACTAACAAAATATATAGCCAAGCAATACATAACAAAAGATTAGTTTATCATAATTGTCTAAAGGTGTGAATTGTGTCATTGATAACTCTTTCCTAAATAGCTAAAGTTGTGGTTGGTCTAATTTGAAAGCTGATGCAGATGACAAAATGTGTAATGAGAAAGATTGGATTTGTGTACAATTTAGCTTGGAAAATATTGAGTCAAAAGGAGAAAATACTGATTATCAGCATTTTCTTCTTTTTCCTTAATGTTTCCAAAACATTTTCTTATAGGTATGTCAAAACCAGGTCTTGTTTTGGAAAGGGTTAACACAGGTAAAACTGTAAAATAATGACTGGTAGACTGAATGTTGTCCATGCATTTGTATTCTGATTGAATCATTTGTTCTTTTGAAATCTGTTTTCTAATACAAAGTACTCAAAAAGACTCATGAGTACTGAGTACTGAAGGGTCATTACTTGAGTAAGTATGAGTATGAGTACTCATTTTCCCCATGAGTACCGAGTACCAGTGAGTACGGGGAAAAGTGGTACTTGTACTCATAATACTTGAGTACGAGTATGAGTATCACATGCCTGTAGATGAAGAGAAATTTAGAAAAACTAATTTTTACACTAAGGCCCCTTTTTCCATGACACAGCCTTAAATTTACAAACGGAGAAAAAGGTCCCTAGGTATTGACCCAGGGAGTTCAGATGTGAAGTTTCATTGAATTTGGTCCAAGGGTTGCTGAGATATGGCTGTGGACGGACGGACGGACGGACGGACACACCGACACACGGACGGACAGCGTGGCGACTATATGCTCCCCAGAAATTTTTTCGGGGAGCATAAAAAAAAAAAAACCCAACAATTTCTTAAAGTTAAACTGTTTAAACAGTTAAAATGCTTTACTTCAAAATCCTTAATGTACATACAACAACAAATCCTGCCTTCATTCCAATAATTATTTGGTAATGTGAAACTGTGATAACTGATAAGCCAAATATAAAATGACCAAGAAGATAACCCAGTGTTTATGAAAAAGAATTGAAAAAAAAAAAAGAGGTTAAAAACCCAAGTTAAAGGCCAAGCGCTTGCGCTTTGACCTCAAATACATCAATATATTCATAAATTGACGTTTGCAAAATCTAAAAGCAAACAAAATACGTTACCATGTTCAGTAAGAAGGATTAGCCCCGTCGAAAGAAAAATAAAAACGAATTTTGAATAAAGCAGCGCCATGTTACTTCTTTTTTGGATGGTTCCCCGCATAATTCATCGACTTCCGGCTTGCACATAAAATGGAGTCACTCCACTCTCTTTTGCGTAACTGTATTACATTCGACATGTGAGAGAGATGAACGATCCCCCAAGAGAATACTGGAGTCACTCGGGGTTTTGTTGTTCTTTTTTGTTTCTTTTAAAGTTGAATGCTTTCAAAGTTAAACGAGAACAGATGCAATTGTTTCGACAAACAAAAACTAGGCCCTACTGGAACGATTCTCATTTAACCCGTTCCCAAACGGCAAAATTTTAGGATGATCCACTTTAAAAACTGCCACAAATGACAAAATGGAAGTTCTTAAAGATAGAATTTGTGTAAAATATTGCATAGAAAATATTGAGACAAAAGGAGAAACTGCTGGTTATCAGCAGTTACTTCTTTTGTTTCGATGTTTTCCCAAGCCTTTTTTTATTAGGGACGTCAAAACCAGGTCTTGTTTGGGAATGGGTTAAGTTTGATTTCAAGCATCATAGAAGAGATTTTATATCTGTAGTTCTGCTGAATGTCAGGCACTATATGCCTAAATATGTGTGCCGTTGTCCTCGTTTTGACGCCCCTTAACAAAAAATCTGCTTTGGAAAGCATTGAGAGAAAAGACGAAAATGGTTGCACCCCCAGCTTTTCTCCCTTTTTCTAAATATTGTCTCCACTATGGTATACCAATTTTCTGCTTTTGGTATCATTTGTTTTATAAAACCCTTTCCCAAACAAGACCTGGTTTTGACGTCCCTAATAGAAAAAGTGTTGGAAAACATTGAAACAAAAAAAGAAACTGCTGATAACCAGCAGTTTCTCCATTTGTCTCAATATTTTCCATGCCATATTTTACACAATTCCTATCTTTGATATCATCCATTTTGTCATTTGTGGCAGTTTTTGAAGTGGACCACCCTAAAATTTTGTCGTTTGGAAAAGGGATAAAAGTCATTTGAATATTGACCAGCCTTGAATGTTGTCTTTTTGGAGGAGTTTTATTCCTTTCCCAAACGGCAAAATTTTAGGGTGATCCCCTTCAAAAACTGCCACAAATGACAAAATAGGTGTTATTAAAGATAGGATTTGTGTAAAATATAACCCAGAAAATATTGAGGCAAAAGGAGAAACTGCTGGTTATCAGCAGTTTCTTCTTTTGTCTCAATGTTTTCACTAGCCTTTTCTAGTAGGGACGTCAAAACCAGGCCCCGGATTCTCGAAAAAACTGAAGTATATTCTCACGAGAACATGCTCAACTTCAAAAGGATATTCTCCAACGTCGAAGGGTATTCGATTGAAGTTCACGTGGATTTCGTGCGATTTGAGCACGGACCTTAGATTCGAGCATGAAACCGTACTTAAGTTTTTTCGAGAAACCGGGACCAGGTCTTGTTTGGGAAAGGGTTAAAAAGCGAATTTTCGGGGTCACTGTGTCTAGAATCTATACGTGGGCCAATATTACCATGTATCCTAATCATTTAACAAAATTTATGCCAATCTATAAGGGGTTTCAACTTGAAAGCTGCTGCACAGTAGACAAATCTGAGCTGCGTTCAGTAGACAAAACGTTCGCTAACGTAAGCAACAGTTGCAACTTCTTTGACACAAATTTAACAGAATTGGCCGAGTATTCCGAATGAAACGGCTAAGGTTCGCTAACGTTTTGTCTTACTGAACGCAGGGCTGGTGTTGATAAGATTGGATTAGTTTGTAAACAATATGCCTATAACACGATAATCACGTGACTCAGAATTTCAGTTAATCTTCAATATTTTTGTTAATTTAGGACCGATTTAAATTCAGTTTGAAGCAGAGAATGTCGACAGACGTCACGCATTACATGGTCGTGGTGGATTTTTGAAAAAAAAAAAAAAAAAAAAAAAAAAAAAAAAAAAAAAAAAAACATCTGATAGAAAAGTTATTGAAAATCAAACATAATTTTTGCTGATCTCTAATAACTTTTTTAAGAGCCAATATTTTTTTTAAAAAAAATCCGCCACGTCCAACTTATTTCTGGCATTTTCCGACCTTCTCTGCTTCAAGCCGATTTCAAATTGATAAAGTATAAATAAAGATATAGATTGTTAACTGAAATTCTTAGTCACGTTCTTATAACCACCGTAACTTTAGGCAGATACCTACCTCTTCGATCCCTCTTACTCTGGTTGATTCCGGGGAGATTTAACAGCTAGGACCAGGGTTGGGGTCAATTACATTGCAATGTAATTAATTACCATTACAATTACATTGAATATCTTCAATTACCATTACAATTACCATTACATGCATTTTCAAATGTAATTAGTTAAATTACAATTACTTTGCCTATGTAATTAATTACAATTACACATTACTTTAGAAAACTTTGAGACAAAGGAAGTGAGTATTTTATAATAGTGCAAAGGAAGAACGTTCTGACAATCAACATTTTCTTCTTTTCCATCTGTATTGTATAATTTGATGTAATACAAAACAAATCCACTTGTGACATTCACTTTGTTGTTTGTAGAGCATTTAATATGAAACCATTCTGGAACTTGGTATTTGGATAAAACAAGACTTAGCTTTGGTTACTCAGTGCAATATTATAGTTTAAAAACCTTTTGTGAGAAAGAAGAAACAGCTGATAACCAGTATTTTCCTTTTCTTCAGGGAGTTCATGCTTTGGAAAGTTTTGAGGCAAAAGGTTGCTTTGATGATTTTTTTGTTGCTTTCTTTAACTGTTTACCATGCCTTTTCCACCCACAGTTTCCAGGATGGACACGAACATGTAAAATTTCATTTTCTTGAAATTGTCTTCTAAAATATCTTTGAATTGGGTCAGACTAAAATTTGGTCTTCTGGAAAAAGTATCAAATCTTGGGCCTAGACTAGACTATTTTTTTCATTTTGCCTAAATTGTTCCTGATTTATTTTCATGCAATTCAAAATGAACAAATACATTGATTTTCTCCATTAAAATCTATGTCCACTCAAAAGTCCAGATTGTAACTGAATGAAAACGACAAAAATAATTTCAATGGATATATCTCATGAGAGTAAATTAAGCTAGAAATTGTTTCAGTACTCCAGTAGTCGAAAGCTTAGCCCAAGGGTAAAGTTATTTTAACCATTGCCCGAACAAGACGTGGTTATAACATCCATAGTAGAAATGAATTGGGGAATTAAAAATCGAGAGAAAAGAAGAAATTGCTGATAATCATAAATTGAAAATGTAATTGATAATTACATCAATTTTGCAATGTAATTAATTACATTTCAATTACATGTAATTGAATTGTGGTTCAATTACACATTACATTCAATTACAGTAATTAAGTAATTAATTACATGTAATGCTAATTACACATTACTAATTACCCCATCCCTGGCTAGGACACAAGAATACAATTTTTACTTATATGTAATCAATAGAAAAAAGCCTTCAAAATCTGAATAAGATTTTGCATGCGTTGGTTCGAATCTTGCAGGTGTGAGCCACCTGCAAGATTAGAACCGTCACATGCAAAATCACGGTCGTTTGTTGTTCGATTTGTTGTTGAGTAAATTTAAACACGTGCCATAATATCGTGACCGGAATATAGATGGAGTTTAGCATAAACGATGGTCGATTTTGGGAAAGTACAGATGTTGGCCTATGTGATTCACGTACACGTTACATCAATCTCGATATTTTTCAATAATTCTTTTACAGTACAGGACCACAGACAAGATGTTGACGAAGAAGTGATATGCGTACAGTCAGTGATTTTGTTACATTTATGCTGAAGAGTCCCGGGACCCACTGGTTCCAAAAATAACGAGTCCAATATTGAAACATATGAGTCTTTGAAAGACAATGTCGATTACACATTGAAAATGTTAGCATTCTGGGACTCACTGAATATTTTTCAATGACTCCTGAGAAAAAAATGTGAGTCAGGGACTCGGGACTCGCAGGTAACAAAATTCCTGCGTACAATACAATTCAGAAAATATTAAGACAAAAGATCAAAACCCGGTCTTGTTTGCGAAAGGGTGAATTATGTCATATTGCTGACCAAACTGCACGGCTAGTAAGTAGAGGGTATAATATGCGATGCTTTTACAAACTGCACACCAATGCTTATACTGAAATTAGGCCTTGAAAAATTGTTGTTGTTTTTGTGATGATGTCGCTGATTTTTATTAAAAAAACATCGTATCTGCAGCTTGTTTTAAGGTTTTTGCAAAAAAGCGACGATATATCATTTTAACGCCATTCAGCATTACAATATATAAACAACAGAAATGCATCCCTGCTTTTCAACAACAACAACAAAAAAAAAAAAACATCGCAAATGCAGCTGAAAACAAGCTGCAGATGCAAGATTTTTTTTTGAAAAGCGACGAAATTTAAAATACATGGACGTTCACATTTAGAGATATGAGAAGAAAACATCTTCACTTCGTGAAATAATATCTCTTGACAGTAGCACGGTGGATTATCACGTGATGCAACAATTTCAGAAAATCTTCGATTATTTTGTTAATACTTGACCGATTTGAATTCGGTTTAAAGCAGAGAATGTGGACAGACGTCACGCATTAGATGAACGTGTTGGATTTTTGAAAAATCAACTGATAAAAAAGTTATTGAAGATAAACCAAAATTTTGGTTTATCTTCAATAACTTTTTCATCAGTTAATTTTTCAAAAATCTAAAACGTCCAGGTTATTCCTGACATTTTCCCGCCTTCTCTGGTTCAAACCGAATTCAAATTGGTCAAGTATTGACAAAGTTATTGAAGATTATCGGAATTTCTTAGTCACGTGATTATACACCGTGAGTAGGTCTACTGAACTTTCAGACGAATAAAAGCGACGATATATCCACATAAATGACCAAACAACAGCATTTGAAACATTTTCCCCACGAAAACCACAAGTTCGAATGCGAAGGGGAAGTTATACAAGTTCAGTACACATCCTGGTATATATAGCTCACGATAAATGACCCGACAGAGCATGCATCCCGGCCTTTTGGCTATGGCTGCTCTGCCAGGTCAATTATCGTGAGATATAACGGCACAAAAGCGTTTATAAATGTGGCATTTTACACCCCAAACCGTGGCGCGCAAAAAACTAAGTCGCGTTGCGTTTCTACATTTTATTAATCTAAGTACTGCTACCAGATCTACATTGTATATAAAACTAGCAAAACATTGAACAGTAAAAAAGTCATAAAAGAACCTAAAGCATGAACGAATTAAGAATCCCTGCACTAGCTTCGTGGCTCTGCTATATACCTGTAGACTCTACACCAGCCCAAATAGGTCAATGGTGATCCAAGGTGGCCTGCCACGAATCATATGACGTATCTGACCCGTTTTCATTCTCAGACAAGTTTGACTTTGTTGGGGTTTTACGCCGTTTTCAACTGCCAGGGTCATATCGCGGCGGCTGGAGCACCTACCCATAGATTCCTTTTGTTTCTCAAACCAGGAAGTACCACATCACCCTTACCGAGCCTCCAGCTGCTCGCCCACTTAGGTTAAAGTGATATTTCACATTTTTTTCATTTTTTAAAAGTATGTCTTGATGCAAAGATTGTTTATTCTAATGCGTTGAAATGCTATCAGTTTTTTGAAGTTATTATTTATAAGCGAAAAATACGCCTTCAAAGTTGAGACAGAAATGACAAATTCTATATAAATCTGAACTGTTGTCCACAACAATTTGTTTAATTTTAGCACAAAAATATATATTTCTCATACACGGTTCAATATTTTGGCTTGAAATTTTCAGAATTTTCATAAGAAAACATGCTCTTTCAGATAGACTAAAAGTAAAATTTATGTAAAAATAATTCTGAAATGTCACTTTAACGATTTCAAACCCATTGGTGGGTGATAATTTTGTCAGGAAGGGCATTTGCCGCGGCCGGGTCATTCTCAGACAAAACAAACCGTTGTAATTTACTATGGTTCGCTAAGTACTATTTACTATTTCATATAATTGCAGTGGGAAAAGTCTGGTCCCGGTTTCTCGGAAAAGTTAAGTACATACTCATGAGTACATGCCCAACTTAAATGGAATACTCTCCAACGTTGAAGGGTATTCGATTGAAGTTCATGTGGATTTCGTGTGATTTGAGTACGGTACTCAGACGTGAGTCTGAGAACGTAGGCCTACTTAAGATTTTTTTTCGAGAAACCGGGGCCTGGTCTTATAAATAAATCACATGTCTTGTGTCAGAATAGGCCTTTAACCCATTACCAAACCACACAATTTTAGACTGGTTCAAATTCAAAGACGTTGCAGACGACAATTTCAAGTGAATGAAAATTAACATCTTTGTATCTATGTGTAGAAAGTATTGTGGGAAATGAGGAAATTGCTTGTCACAAGCAATTTCTTCATTTTCCACAAGCTTTCCAAGGCCCTTTTCTTTGGGGGAGTCAAAAAAGTTTATATGTGGGAATATGGCGCGCGAATAGGGTCTAAAGTCTATATAGCGCTGGACTAGCGCTATATTGACTTTAGACCCCTTTCGCGCGCCATATGGGAATGAGTTAACGCCGACAGTGACAGTGTTAGGACAAGATGCAGAGGCTTCTATTTGGCTACGTATAGATCTATGACGTACCAAATGGGTCAAAAGTCTAGGTTTGTGGTGCACCTACAAAAAATACAGGTGCGCCTGTATATTCTGAGGTGGTTTTATAAATTTCATACGTTTACCTGTATTTTTAGAGGTGCACTTGTATTATTCATAAGATCATCTCAGAAAATGTTGGTGCACCCGTATTTTTGTAGGTGCACCTGTATTTTTTGGTCGTATAAAAACAGGTGCACCTATAAAATTACAGGTGCACCTGTAAATTTTCAGGTGCAGCTGTAAATTTTAGCCTGGTCGTGTGAAAAATACAGGTGCACCTTTAAGATATACAGGTGCACCTGTTTTTTTGTAGGTGCACCTCAAATCTAGACTTTAGACTCATTTGGCTACGTATAGATCGCCTTCAATATGACTGTGTAACCTATCGATGCTTTTCAACGAAAACCTCGTAACTGCAGCTTAATGCACGCTGCAGTTAAGAGGTTTTTGTTGAAAAGTAGGACTATTTTGTTTGCGATGGGCGGAAACTATCAAGTTCAGCGATGGTTACAAAACTAGATTTCACAGTTTGATTCGTAGTGATTATTGAAAAACTTAGATCTCACAAATTGACTGGTAGCGAAAGCGAATGTTACAAAATCAGATTTAACAGATTGACTCGTAGCGATTATTACAAAATCAGAATACACAGATTGATTCGTAGCGATGATTTCAAAATCAGAATACACAGATTGATTCGTAGCGATGATTTCAAAATCAGAATACACAGACTGATTCGTAGCGATTATTACAAAATCAGAATACACATATTGATTCGTAGCGATGATTTCAAAATCAGAATACACAGATTGATTCGTAGCGATTATTACAAAATCAGAATACACATATTGATTCGTAGCGATGATTTCAAAATCAGAATACACAGATTGATTCGTAGCGATTATTACAAAATCAGAATACACATATTGATTCGTAGCGATGATTTCAAAATCAGAATACACAGACTGATTCGTAGCGATGGTTACAAAATCAGATTTCACAGATTGATTCGAAGCGATGATTACAAAATCAGAATACATGGATTGTTTCGTAGCGATGTATACAAAATCAGAATACACAGATTGATTCGAAGCGATGATTTCAAAATCAGAATACACAGATTGATTCGTAGCGATGGTTACAAAATTAGATATTAAAGATTGACTCCTAAAAGAAAGCAATGGTTACAAAATTAGGTTGCACATATTGATTTGTAGCGTTGATTACCAAACTATATTACAAAGATTGGCTGGTAGTGATGATTACAAAATCAGATTTCACAAATTGATTCGTACATATGATTACAAAACTAGAGTTTACAAACTGATTCGTTGCGAAAGTGAAGGTTACAAAATTAGATTTCACAGATTGACTAGTATAGATTGTTAAAAAATGAAATTCACAGATTGACAGATATAATTTCTTACAAAAATAGATTCCACAGATTACCTCGTTAAGATGGTTACAAATATGAATTTTCAAAGATGGACTCTAGATATGGTAAAAATAATCAAAATTCACAATTTGACTCGTAGCGATGATTACAAAACTAGATTTAAAAATTGAATCGTAGTGGTGATCACAAAATCAGAGTTCACAGAATGATTCGTGGAGAAAGTGACAAGGCCTGTCCGCCAACTTGTTCATGTAAATTCCATCGGCAAAAGCCACGCAAAAATCCTCGGGCCCATGGTTAGGCTGCCCGGGGGTCCATCCGTCATACGTCAGGGCTGTTCCGTCACTATTCCAAACAAACTGTCCGGCAATGTAGGACAAGCCTATCCAACAGCCGAACGATTCTGAATAACAGAGAAGAAAACGTTTCGTTATTTTGGGTGATTATATTATAGTTTTTGCAATCATGACACATAACTTTTCACGTGAGCAAGATATGGCTCACAGATTTGAAGGTGGTGTGCGAAGAAAACCTGTGTATGACGTATGGCATATGTCTGCACGTACGCCATACCTGTGTGTATGTGTTAGCAGCGCACATAAAATTTAACTGAACACATGGCAGGTTCTGTTTGGGAAAACTGCTGCAGACCACTAAATTATTGTTTATTAGCTTAGACTGTGTGTGCAATATGAAAATACATTTGTATAGTCAGTAAATTTTGACCTGAACCCGACGAATATGCAATGAGTTATTTTTACGTGGAATAATCAATACTCGCCAGCAATCGTTACTGTCGAACAAAGTCGATAGTTTCCGGAAGCAACATGACTTTGTTTTCTGCACGTGCTTTTCGTGTCAATAAACGACGGAGAGTTTCGAAGATACATTTAGAAAACCATTTAAGAAATGAATGCAATATTATTTGCATGCAGGTATGAAAGAGAAAATCTAAGCACACACATAATAATTATGAATCCGTGAAGCTGTTCATATAAAAGTGTGATTAGATTTTCTTTTTCATACCTGCACGGAAAAAATAAATTACATTCATTTCTTATACTTTGATATTCTGATATTTGAAAAAACAACAGCAAAACACATCTTCTCATAATTGATTTTCAACAAAAATGACAGGTTTGTAATGCAGCGTAATACAAAATTTGACAGAGAAAGTAGTTCCGGCATTTTTTCGTGGAGCTATGACAAATTTTTCTTAATCAATCAGAACGCTTGGATTTTAATGAAATCAACTAATAATTTTAACAAGAGGGCCTGAATCGCTCCACTGGCTAAAGTAAAAGAATTATCTCATGATTTCTTGTAAGCCTCGCACTGCCAAATCATGAAAAGGGTCACCCATGGAACATTTCTGCCAAGTTTAGTCTGAATTGGCCCATTGATTTATTTTTAAAGAATTATTTCATGGTTTATCCAATTCTGATAAGCCCTGCCTGGCCACACCCACATTTATAGACCAATCAAAATTTCACTGACAAAGTATTACCCAAGGAACATTTCTGACAAGTTGAAGTTTGTACTAAATTGACCCAATGGTTGCTTATAAAGAATTGTTTCGTGATTTTTCCCATTTTGAGCCCCGTCCTGCTTTGCCCACATTTATGGACCAATCAAAAGTTTACTACCAATTGAAGTAATTGGACACCCAAGGAACATTTCTACCGAGTTTGGTCAAAATTGGCCGAGTGGTTGATTTTTTTAAATTCGAATTTTTCGTGATTTCTGCCATTCTGACAAGCCCCGCCTGCCATGCCCACATTTATGGACCAATCAAAATTTCACAGACAATTTAAGTATAGGGTCACTTAAGGTGCATTTCTGCCAAGTTTAATTGAAATTGGCCCTACGGTTGATTTTAAAAGAATAATTTATATTGTGAATTCTCTAAGTCAAATAAGCCCCACCCTGCCACGCCCACATTTATAGACCTATAAAAAATTCATGGACAAGTTAAGTAAAGAGTCATCCAAGATACATTTCTGCCAAGTTTGGTGAAAATTTGCCCAATGGTTGATTTTTAAAGAATTATTTTGTGATTTCTCAAAGTCTGACAAGCCCCGTCCTGCCACGCCCACATTTATGGACCAATCAGAATTTTACAAACAATTCAAGTAAAGAGTCATCAAAGGTACATTCTGCCCAGTTTGGTCAAAATCGGCCACATGGTTGATTTTTAAAGAATTATTTTGTGATTTCTCTAAGTATGATAAGCCCCGCCCTGCCACGCCCACATTTATGCACCAATCAAACTTTAATGGACAATTTAAGTAAAGAGTCACCCAAGGTAGGCCTACATTTCTGCCAAGTTTGGTCAAAATCGGCCACATGGTTGATTTTTAAAGAATTATTTTGTGATTTCTCTAAGTCTGATAAGCCCCGCCCTGCCACGCCCACATTTATTGACCAAACAAGATTCTTTAAACAATTTAAGTAAAGGGTCACCCAAGGAACATTCCTGCAAAGTTTGGTCAAAATTGGCCCACTGGTTTGAGACGAGAAGATTTTAAAAGAAAAAGTTAACGCACGCACGCACGGACGGACGGACGCACGCACGACGGACACAACGCCATGACAATAGCTCGCTGGCCTTCGGCCAGTGGAGCTAAAAATCATTGAAACATGTAATTACTTAGACCAAGTTCAGGTGAAAAATGCGGACTATAGCACAGAAAATACTAAGGCAAAATGAAACAAGAAACTAGCCTTCAACATTTCTTTCTTTTGCTCCAATTGTTTTCCAAAGTTTTTTAGGGACGTCAAAACAAGCAAGGGCTTGTTTGGCCAAGGTTGATACCCTGTTTGTGTACCATATCTAACACAATCCATTGAACAAGAACAAAAAAATGTGGGGATTCTTTAATGTATTATGTTTTATACGTGGCCGATTTGAAAATGTCCTGAAGAAAAGCAAAGAAGACGAAAAATGCAAGAAGTTTTCTTGACGTAGTGGACCTTTAAAGCAGACAGGACTTGATAAAAAAAATGTCAATAGCCTTTTTTGTATAATGTGAACCCATTCTCACACATTGTCTCTTTTTGACCCCCCCCCCCCCCCCCCCCACGCACAAAAAAAAAAAAAAAAAAAAAAATATGGACAGTGAAGCAATTTCTTCATTTTCACAATGTTTTCTCCTCCAAAAGACAAAAAATGAATAATATCAACAATAAAATAAAATAAATTTCATTCACTTGAAATTGTCGTCTGCAACATTTTTGAATTTTGACCAGCCTAAATTTTTTTCGTCTATTATTATTATTGTTATTGTTGTTGAGTCACATGATTCCCCACCGTGTTTACCTATATTGTTCGCCCTATAATTCCCTAGAATCTGGAACGCGGCGAGGGATCTGGGTTCAGCTAATTTACCGCCTTCATCTTTGCATGCCGCCTATTTCAAAAGAAAATCAAATCAATCGTCGTCGTTATTGCAAAACCTCGTATAGCTCACAATAAATGAACTGGCAGAGCAATTTTAGCTGTTAGCTAGAGATGCTCAGCCAGGTCAATTATTTTGAGCTTTATATAATCCATTTTTATTCACCTCACAGGGTGTGGCTAAGCGAAGAGGTTATTCGACGAGTTTACTTCTCGATATCTTGGCTGATATAAGAGAAAAACGTGCGGCACGAGCATGAACACATTTCGAAATTGAAAGAACGTTCTATTGTAAAATGGGTTGTTATAAAACCTCGTAACTACAGCCTGATTCACGCTGTAGTCATAATGTTTTGCAATAATACCGACGATGTACCGCTAAGCGAGAAGGCTGCTTCTCCTCAAGCTTAAATGTAATGAACCGTTTACTAGGCTCCGCCCTGTCTCCCGAAAAAAATCAGAATATAATACATTCAAAATGAAACGAAAATAGTTACGGTTGTTTTGGTTTATTTTTAAGTAGGACTATTACTTTAATATTAATACCTCACAATAAATGAAATGGCAGAGCAGCCCATGCTAATCGAATGGAGTACTCTGCCGGTCAATTCTCGTCTGCTATACCTACGTAAAATTAAAGCAATACAACGGTACCTGTTCTCGTTTAATTGTAAATCTATTATAACTGCAGCTTGATTTAAGCTGTACTTACGAGGTTTTGCAATAACACCAACGCAGTCATTTCTAAAACGACAAAATTTTCGGTCAGGCTCGAAAATGTCGTAACTGCATCTTGAATAAGCTGTAGTGAGGTCGTTTTTGAACGTGGCCGATGATGTGCTAGGGTTGTCCATATTCAATCTGATTAAAATCCGTTACTACTTTCCGATGTGGATCACGCTATTTTATGCCGTGTTAAACCTTTCCCAAACGACAACATTTTGGGGGTGATTCAATTGGAAAGCTGCTCCAGACGACAAAATTCATGTTAAAAAGGAAAGGGTTTGTGTACAATATGGCACAGAAAATATTGAGGCAAAAGGAGAAACTGCTGGTTATCAACAGTTTCTTCTTTTGTCTCAATGTTTTCCCAAGTCTTTTTGATTAGACCCATCAAAACCAGGTCTTGTTTGGGAAAGGGTTAAAGGACAACAGAAGAAATTACGTGCATACAATTCACCAAGAAGAAATTCTGTTTGGTCATCCCTTTTTTAGAGAGCAGAGCCTCTCTTACGTTGTCACCTTCCAATGTACTTTGCAAACCACACAACGCCGGAACTCTATTTTTGGAAAATAGTTCCTCCCAAAAATTAACAATATAAACAACAGTTATTAAATTCATAGAAGAAGAAGAAGAAGAAGGAGGAGGAGAAGAAGAAGAAGAAGAAGAAGAAGAAGAAGAAGAAGAAGAAGAAGAAGAAGAAGAAGAAGAAGAAGAAGAAGAAGAAGAAGAACAAAGAATGGGAAGAAGAAGAAGAAGAAGAAGATGAAGAAGAAGAAGAAGAAGAAGAAGAAGCAGAAGAAGAAGAAGAAGCAGAAGCAGAAGAAGAAGAAGAAGAAGAAGAAGAAGAAGAAGAAGAAGAAGAAGAAGAAGAAGAAGAAGAAGAAGAAGAAGAAGAAGAAGAAGAAGAAGGAGAAGGAGAAGGAGAAGAAGAAGAAGAAGAGCTTACTTTTGCATCGCTAAATGTTTTCGTTTTTAGTTGCACAAAAAAGCAGCTGCCTGCTATCTCCTGCCATCCATTCAGGCATCCTACTAAAAATACAATAGGGAACGGTTTGTCCAGTTAATCGTGACGTAATTTCGTACAAACAATAGCATTTCATGTGTGTTGTTATAAACTCTCGAAACTACGGCTTGAATCAAGCGAATTTATAGAAGATTTTTATAACAACACAGACGGATTATTAAACACAACAGTTAATCCAGTCTAATTTTAGCACAAAATCCATTGCCACATCACAAAATTATTCATCAGGGAGTATATAGACGTTTGATTAAAATCATTTCAATGGCCAAGAATTTTTTGCTAAACATAGACTGGGTTTACTGTTATGTTTTGCTAAACTGTCGGTGTTGTTCTAAAATCTCTAAACTAGTTATTTGTCCGAAATTACGTCACTGTTAACCTGATAAAAATCTGTCCCTATATTTAATGTTTCGGCAAAGTTGCCTTTTTCAAGAAGATCGAAAATGCAACTGCATTTTCAGAAAACAAAATGGCTGTTTGAGTAAAAGAAATAAATGTAGGCTAGTGCGGAAAAGTTTTTCTATCTTCTTGAAAAAGGCAACTTTGCCGAAATATTGAATTGAGAGTGTTTTTTAATTAAGTATCCTGTTGAATTATTATATCGTCGCTTTTCGTCAAAATTTCTTAACAGCAGCTTTTTTAAAAACCAAATTATAGCTCACGATAAATAACCTGGCACATCTAGCTTATTGTCTAGCTAGGTCATGTATTGAGACCTTTACCAATCGGCAAAAAATTGGACTGGTCTAAATTCAAAGATAATGCATACAGATATTCAAAATGAATTGAATTTCACATATTTTGAACTTTCAAAGAAGAACCATTACTTGTCACAAGCAATTTCTCCATTTTCCACAATGTTTTCTAAAGCATTTATCCTGTAGGACGTCCAAATGCGTAACTGTGTGGTCATAGAATAAGCTGTAGTTATATTCCGTTTTATCATTCTATGTTAGATAGAACATTCTGGTGCTAATTATTAACCAATAAAGATGCAGTTAGAGCATTATAGCTGTAAACATTGATGATAGACAATCCTGGGTAGATTGATTCCATCAATTTCATTGGTTATAATTGAGAGTTAAATAATATTCTTCATTTTCTCATGGAACAAAATTCTCAAACTTTTTTGAATCACGTGACTTGATGCTGATACATGTATATCTCATTGATTAATTAACTGTTGCTTATTCTTAGTAATGTCGCTGTGTCGGATTTTCTTTTGTTTTTGAATGGGACAGCGCTCTAATGTAAATAGCGACATCCAAATAACAAAGAGCGAATTTTCATCAGAGAAGACTCGGATTACCGGAAGTGCTCTGCGGGTATGGACTAAAACATAAATGAAAGGAGTCTATATCGTACCTTATTTTCCCATTATCACAGGGCAATAATTTAGACGGGTCCAAATTCAAAGAACAAACAAAAAATCAAGTGAATGGAATCGCACAATTTTACTTTCTGGGTATAAAAAACATTGTTGGAAATTAAAAAATTGCTTGTCACAAGCAATTTCTTCATTTACCATGTAATGTTTTCATAAGCTCTGATTACTTTGTGGTGTTAAAAGGGCGTCAATATGTAGGTATGGGATAATAAATAGGATTTAGGGAATTAATTCACTTAATTCTTATGTTTTCACTTAATTCTTATGTTAACTTTATAATTTTCATCGATGCTACTGGTTGGGATCGATACTTTTCGAAATACAACAATTGACAGTCTTTGCTAGTCATAGGCCAATAGGTAGCCGAAGTAGTCTGGTTTAACTGTCCCTAATTCTGCGTTATTGGGACAGGCACATACTAACAATGGTGGCATCCAGTGAGTGGGTAGATTTCACCACAAAGACAAAGAGCAACGTCCTTTAATTTTGAGAGCAGAGGTATGACGTTTATAAAATACATGTAGATAGTTTTCGGTATATTTTTATAATGTACTTGTATATTTATTTTTTATATTTTTATACCAAATGGTTCTAGAGATTGCAAAGACGCGATAAAAACACATTTACCAATTATTATTTTCATTGCGTCTTTGCGATTTCTAGAATAGTTTAGTTTGAATAAATGCAAAATAAATAAATCTAGTAGGAAAACAACATGTACCCTAAGTGGGATTCGAAGCATGGACTCTGGAACACAAGTCTGATGCTCTACCACTGAGCTAATCAGACATATGGTCAAGAAATTATCCAAATTGTCAGAGTATAGTTTATATTCATAATTTAAAACCGATTTCTTTCGGGTTAGCGTGATGATCGTTTAAAACTGCTACTGCTAGTGTTAAAGTTATACAGAAAATTATCTATTTCATAAGTGTGGCATCTTTGCTCTCAAAATTAAGGGACTTTGCTCTTTATCTTTGTAGCGAAATCACCCAACGGAGGCCGCCGTTGCTACTGAGTGCCTAACGTACTAAAATACATAGTACGACAGGGAACCAGACTATCGCAAAAGTCGATTTCCATTTTGGAATGTTGGACTTGATACCATATAGATAGACTGGACTGACGAGTAGTCAATGACACATAGGCCTAATACTGAAAAGATATCCCATTCTTTTCCGAGTTTACTCTTGTAAAGTATGTTTTGGCGCGAAGATTGATTATTCTTATTTGTTTTAATACAATTAAAAAATATTTCTCTTAACACAACACTTTGGCTTAAAAATTTTAGAATTTTCATAAGAAAATAAGTATCACTGGTGGTGAACTCGGCCAAAGCGAGGGACGTTTTTTGCTACAACAAGGTATAGATATTTTGCGTTTGAATACCGTCGGTTATGTTATAAAATCTCGTAACTACGGCTTTATCGAAGCAACACCGACGAAATACAGTGATTGTGAAAAAACATTCCTCGCTTTGGCCGAGTTCACCACCAGTGAGTGTGCTATTGCAGATAGATATATAAAAGTAAACTTTTATAATAGAAAATTTATGGGAAGTCTCTCTAATGGATGCTTACCTTTTTTCGAGACAGTGGTCCAGGCGGTTTGTGGTTCGAGCCTATGTTGGTAATACAGACCATTAACGGCGATGGCAGAAAGTGCACAGCTCATGTCGTCTTGATTGAAAGCCGCGGATAGACAACTTGCATTCCTGCTACATTTAGCGGCACACGACATCGCGCTCACAGACGCCCCTTCAAAATACACGAATTCCTCCTTGATTTTGTTGCCTAGAAGCAACTTGAACTCGGCACCTATGGGTTCCGTGACCGTGGAGTGAATGAGCATCACTAGGAACAAGGTGAGTTGTCGAAACAATGAAATATGTAAACCTTCCATCTCTCTGCAAAAGATTGATCCTTTATAAATCACTATGCGGCGGTCGTATTTTTTCAACTTGATTGCCCTTTAAACACAACAACAACAACAACAACAACAACAACAACAACAACAACAACAACAACAACCACTACCACCACCACCAAGTAATAACAAGAAATGAAATAAAAGAAAAATTCTCATAAAACAATGAGCAGTAGTATTTTCTTCTGTTTTGATATGATAATGTAGTCTTTTTTAAATCTCGCTTACACACTGAAGACATAGATGACATATTCATAAGATATACAATTCTTCAATTCACTTTTATTACTCAATCCGACTTTTACAAACTTATAATTTCCATATGATAATTTAATATATAGATCTATCATTAATAGACGAAAAAACGAGAACTTACCTCAAATTTTGTTGAATAATTTGTGAATAATTGAAATTTATACCATGTCTCATCAATTATATAAACCGATCAGGATATTATTGCACATTTACCTAAAAAATTACCTAAGTAAATAACGCAATACCTAACTCCAATCTCCTGTAATTTTGCATGCGGTGGTTCAAATCTTGCAGGTGTCCCACACCTGCAAGATTCGAACCAACGCATGCAAAATTGCATTGAAAGTTAAGTACACTTTTTTTGTTTACATAATCATGCAAATTGGTAGACATGTGCCTTGATATCGAGAGCGGACAATAATTACAATGCGTTATGTAGACATCGGATAAGTCGAATTTCTATTTAAGTCGAAGGTAAAATCTAGTCCCGCTTTCATAAATGGAATTCAGACATGTTCAACAAAATTGTTTTGAAAAAAATATCGTCATTGAAATATAGACTCTAGTAAAAAGAGAGGAATTGCTCGTTTTGAGCGTTTTCTTCCCCTTTTCTATTCTATTTCAATTCAGAACGTAGATTCTTGTTTTTTTAAGGTCAACGGTTAGATATAATCTCAGTAGAAGCTAAACAAAATCCGGATGAGTCGGATATCTCGAATTAAAATGACGTTCCAGGGTATACACCTTCGACACAGCGAGATTTCAACTGTACATGCATCAATCCGTTCACACTTGCTTATTAAGCCTTACTGAAATGTCATTAACTTGACGAGACAATTGTTAACCTTTTCACAAACGAGGCTTTGGTTTGATGTTCGTAATTTAAAGAAGCTTGGGAAAACAAAACAAGGAAATGCATGTTGGTGATCAGTGTTGTCTGTAGCAGATTTTGAATTGGACCCCCCCCACCCCCCCCCCCCCCCAAAAAAAAAAAAAAAAAAAAAAAAAAAAAAAAAAATATCCCGTTTGGGAAAGGATAATCCTTTACCACACAGTGACTATTCTTGACGACAAGAAAAGGCAATGGAAAACATTTTACGCAATATCTTTATGTCCTTCAAATTTCCTACTCAGAAAGACCAAAAATGTAAAATTTCATTAATATGAAAATATCGTCTTAAATTTCTTTCAAACTGGGACAGTCTCAAATGTTACCGTTTTGAAAGGGGCTAATAAACTCACGGTGTATAATCACGTGACTCATAATTTCCGATAATCTTTAATATCTTTTTTTACCAATTTGAATTCGGTTTGAAGCAGAGAAGGTGGGAAAATGCCAGGAATAAGCTGGACGTGTTGGATTTTTGAAAAATCAACAATTAAAAAGTTATTGAAGATAAACCAAATTTTGGTTTATGTTCAATAACCATTTTATCAGTTGATTTTTCAAAAAACCAACCACGTCCATCTAATGCGTGACGTCTGTCAACATTCTCTGCTTCAAACCGAATTCAAATCAGTCCAGTATTTACAAAATTATCAAAGATTTTCTGAAAATATTGTATCACGTGATTATCCACCGTGAAACCACCGATGGTTCGCCTGTACCACTAATTGTTCCAAATGGATGCCACATAAAAAGCCAGTCTCAGAAATCCATTTTCCTAGAACAATCCATTATGCTACATCAAAAATTGAACATCTTGGTACATTTGCATTAGAAATAACCAATTAGTACTTATGTAGAAGTAAACACTTTCCCAAACGAAAAAGTTTGAAAACTGCAGCCGACGATAAAAGGGGTGTTACTGAAATTAATGGGAAATATCTCAATAACATAGCACAGAAAATATTAAGACAAAAGACGAAAATGCTGATTATCAGTTTCTTTTGCTGCTGCCGACGGTAAAAGTGGTGTTACTAAATGTGAAATATTTCAATAACATAGCACAGAAAATATTGAGACAAAAGACGAAAATGCTGATTATAACTTTCTTTTGATTCGATGTTTTCAAGAACCGACCGACCCTGATTTGTTTTGCAACGACTCTGCTTTTTTCATTGCAGATAAAGGTAAAATAAACAAGATTATCAAGCCGATCGACCGTTGAAAATTATCAGGGAACTAAAGAAATGACTTATAATAAATCAAAACTTCAAGAATAAAATTCATAATATTATAATATAATATATATTATATGATTGAGCCAGGATCTAGAAAAAGGTCCTTTAAGGCTCTTGAGCTCATTCTTATTCCAGATCAGCCTGCGTATACACGCAGTCTGATCTGGAATCATGTTGTCCTTCAATAGTTTCTTCATTGTCTGTAGCAACAATATGAGAGTAACATGGATCCATGGATTATTCGAGTTATACATTTTTTCTGTGTTTGTTATAAATTGTTGTTGTGTGCATGTGATACTACGGAGTCATTTGGTAACGAAGAAACCAACCAACAGGAACGTGCATGAGTTTACCCAAGTCATCAGGTCTGCCTCTGGTCTAAAGCTTGATGTATCCTTCACTTATTATTCATTTTAGCATTATCTTTATCTTTGGCGGGAAAATACCAGGATTTTTCTAAATGTGGTAGATCTAATAAGATAGACTGAAACAAAAGTTTTGCTTGGTCGCCAATACCTTTTATTATCACATGATTTAAACAAAAAAAACTTCGCATTAAGCAAAGCTATGGCGTTTTCATGCCTTGTCTGTTTCAAATCCCTATCAAATTGGGTTCGTACAAACCGAATTGTTTGATTTTTCTGCAATTGTTGTTGTTGCTGTTGTGTACATGGTATTCCGCCGTGCACTTGTTGTTGATGTGCACATGTTTTTCCGTCGTACAATTGTTGTTGTTATTGTTTTTGTTGTTGTTGTGCACAGGATTCCCCTTCCAGTTATTTGTTAATGAAGAAATCAACCAACAAGAACGTGCATGAGTTTACCAAAGTCATCAGGTCTGCATCTGATCTAATGCTTGATTTATCATTCACTTATTATTCATAAAGCATTATCATAATCGTCTATGAAAGGAAAATGCTAGGAAAGTGCAAGATTTGGCAGATTTGTTATAATCGACCGATGAAAAGATTAGATCTACATTTCTCTATTCAGCTGATTAAAAAAAAAAAAAAAAAAAAAAAAAAAAAAAAAAAAAAAAAAAAATCCTTCGTATTCAGCAAAGATACGGCGTTTTCGTGTATTTTCTGCTTCAAATCCTTCTCAACTCGGTTTCGTATTAACCGATTTTTTATTTTTCTGCAGCTGTTGTTGTTGTCGTCGTGTGACCTGATTCTCTGTCGTGTGATTTCGTAATGAAGAAACCAACCGACAGAATGTGCATACAGCCCTGCGTTCAGTAAGACAAAACGGATTTTCCTAACGGATTTTTCACAAAATAGTCTTACTGAACGCTCTGCTAACGTTACCTGAATAAATATGGCCGCCCCCATAGTCTGGGTTCCCTCCTTCTTTTCGCAGTATGGAAAGTAGGGAACCAGACTAGCCGCCATTTTTGTTAACTTTGGCACACCACCTTCAAATCTGTGAGCTAAATGGTGTTAACGTTAAAAGTAAACAGGTCGTTCAGTAGAAAATTGTTACGTATCGGTAGCTCTGTGAGCTAACGTTTTGTCTTACTGAACGCAGGGCAGGTGTACCCGAGGATATAACGTCTACATCTTTTCTGATGGTTGACTTCTTCTACATTTATTATTCATGAAGCATTATCATAAATATCTTTGGTGGAAAATACCTGGAATTTACTAGATGTGGTAGATCTGTTTAAATCGGCCGATAAAAAGGTTATTGACGACCAAGCAAAATTTTGCTTGGTCGTCAATAACATTTTTATCAGCTGATTTTTTTTTAAAAAGATCCTTTGCATTCAGCAAAGCTATGACGTTATCATGCATTCTCTGTTTCAAATCCTTCAAATCGGTTACATAGCCCATTAATCAATTCATTTGAATTTTCTGCAACTGTTGTTGTTGTTGTTGTTGTTGTTGTTGTTGTTGTTCACGTGATTCCCCACCGTGGCATTTGGAACGAAGAAACCAACCAACAGGAACGTGCATGAGTTTACTCGAATCATCATGTGTGTATCTGTTCTAATGGTTCATTTCTTAGAACTACACTTATTATTCATAACGCATTATCATTATTATCTCTTTGCGCGGGTGCGCGCGGGTAATTGTTAAACTGCTACCCGGATATAGCTAATGCATTCGAATATTCTCGGATCATATCGTTTCTCAAGATCGCTCGAGCGTATTACAGTGGCCGCCATGGGAGAATTTCTCCCATATCACTCCGCAAGCATAACACCGTAAGCAGACCTAACAAAAGATACTATTTAAATCTGCGCCAGAATAGTATTTGAAGCAAACAACGTACAGAAGTCAATTATATCGTCATAAATGTGATAAAAGTTATATTAGATGAACAAAATTAATGATGCGATTTGTCGATTGTTTATAACATATTTCACTTGAATTATAACGTTTTCAAAAAGGATGCTTTGTTTTGATGACGTCAACTACGAGCATTTATTTCCACGTTCAGTATGGTGGTCTCTGTATTACGCTCGAGATCATGTTGCAAACGGGTTTTCGTTGCAAACAGTATCGGGGGTCGCGATTGTAGCTCATGATAATTTGAAAGTGAAGGTATAGTCTGGCGTTATTCTTTAACCCGTTCCCAAACGGAAAAAAGTAAGAGTGATCAAAATTGAATGATATTGCAAACGACACTATCAAGTCAATATATTTTTTGGGTCTGTCCGGATAGAAAACATTGTGTGAAATGAAGAAATTGCTTGTCACAAAGCCATTACCTTATATAGAGTCAAAAACAGACATTCTGTGGTAATGGGTTAGCCCTTTCCCAAAACAAGACATGCTTATAACGTCCGTAATAAAGAAAAGTCTCGGAAGTCATGGAGGCTACAGACATTTCAATATGTTGTGTCGTATGTAGCAGTTTTTGCATAGGAGCACCTTGAAATTCTGTCACTTATGAAATGGTTAACCCAAATACCAAACGGCAAAATGTTTGACTATTCCAAATTCAAAGAGGCTCCAGACGACAGTTTTAAGTGCTTGCAATTTGATAATTTTTGATGTTTTTCTGTAGAAAACATTGTGTGAAATGACGAAATTCCTTGTCACAAGTAATTTCTTCATTTTCCACAATGTTTTCCAAAACGATTATCTTGTGGGGAGTCAAAAAGGGTCACTGTGTGGTAATGGGTTGATTAGTCCCATTTAGCACATAAAGGGCCTTCCCTAAGTACGCTAAATATAATAAAACGAACATGAATAACAAAATAAATCTAAATCATCTTTAAAACTTTATCTCACATTTCTCAACTTTGGAATCAATACTTTAAGAACTCCTTCCGAAACGACCAAATATCGGAGAGTTTCAATTTGAAAGCTGTCGAGACCATCTTCGCAAGTCAAGGGTGACATCTACGACGTAACGTCGTTTCTGTATTCACACTTGGCGTATTTAGACCGATTTTCTTGGTCTCCTGGAAAGCGTTTTCATTGGTTCCAGCGAGGTCTCGCTGGAACCAATCAGATTGTCGACTGATACATTTGTTATGAGTAACCAAATCATGGCAACGGGCGGGAAAAAGCACTGCATTTGCAACTAAAAAACGCGAAGATTGGCGATTTTTTCTAAGAATTTCACTGCAATACACAGGAGTTCCCTATTTTTAATCGACGAATATCATACTTTCGACTATTCGACCAAAAAAGCAGCTAACGTTTACATATTCCGCTTGACGTATGACGCTAAACTCGGACAACGCGCGTTAATGACGTCATCAGTAATGGACGTAAACAACCAGCAGAACAACCGCTGGGCGGCGCTTCGCGATTTCAAGAAAATCGGACTAAATCCGCCAAGGGTGAATACAAACGTAGGTGGGTTCAACCTTGGCTAGCGAAGATGGGTCGAGACAAAATGAATGTAACTAAATGTGCAATTTATGAATAGAACAGCAAACATAGAGGCATTGATTCATTGTCTATCAGCATTTTCTTCTTTTGCATCAATGTTTCCCCAAGTGTTGTCTTATAGGCTTGCCAAAACTAAGTTTTGTTTAGGAATGGGTTAAGGTAATGAGATTCGCTGGAAATTGGAATTATTCGGGCGACGTCGAAAACATTTTGCGGTGGAAATTTCCACCGCCAAAATGTTTACGACCGCGCCCGAATAAGTTGGTAGGCTACACGTATCGACGACGCTCGAAAAAATCCGATGCTTTGTGAATCTCAAAATGGCCATATTACGGGTATTCTACGAGAATGACTGCCTGCCTTTGATCTACAATAGATCTACGAGTAAAAAGCAGGGTAACGATGGGCTTAAAAGCTTCCTATAAATTATTTATTTGATTTGTAGGGCTCAGACATTTATCATGAAATTTCAATCTTTGAATCTTTTACCCTTTCCAAGACAACAAACCAGACAAAATTCAGACGAAAGACAAGTTTTCTTTTTTAACTTTTTCTTTCTCTGAAAAAAAGTACGATAGTGTTACATTGCTTTTATTACCTAGTTGTAATGCATTATAATAATTCGACGTAAAGTGCCTATGTTGACGTCGTCGTGGTAATGTTGTCACGCAACGAACGAGGAAAAAGATATCAAATTTTGACTAGAAAATGCCATTAAAAGGGCCCAGCACAGCACTTTAATCGCCAGAAGAATTTCTCTCCACACAGAGGCTATCGCTCTAGAACAGCTCGACCGATTTAATCTCGGTAGTATTTACGTCATTAACGCGTCATAAGTGCCTTTGTCACATTGTTTTCGTTCTTGTAGCAATTATAAGTAAGCGTCATACAACATGCTAATTTGGCTGCATTTAACCATAGGCAGGTTTTGGTACTGATGTTTTCTAAAATGCTTTCCATAGATCTAAATGTTTTCAATAATAATAATAATAATAATAATAATAATGATAATGATAATAATAATAATAATAATAATAATAATAATAATAATAATAATAATAATAATAATAATAATAATAATAATAATAATAATAATAATAATAATAATAATAATAATAATAATAATAATAATAATAATAATAATAATAATAATAATAATAATAATGTCGGCGAATTATTACTGACACCAATACGAAAGCAACGAATGTCAGACACGCGCCTACCGATTCTTCTGCGAACAATTACCGAACTTATTCCGAACATATTGATCGTTGCATTCGCTGAAAATTTTTGTGCATGCTCAAAAACTTTTAGGCGTCTGCGAACACCGACGAATGTCGACGAAACGCACAGAAAAGCACCGAAAACATACCGAACATAAACCGCTTATGGAAAGAACCTTTAAAGCTGCTATTTCCCAGATTTGGACCCAAAATTTGTCAAAAACAAACTAAATGTACACTTTTTAAGCTTTATATGACCTGATTAAATGATTACGACAAATTATTGAAGCAACGACTCATTTTTTCGCCATTTGATACCAAATTCATGAAGCGATGTCGAAAGTAGGTCAAAAACAGTAGGACATGCGACTTTCTTAAATGACGTCACAACATACATGATGACGTCATATTGAAAATCAAGTATGAATCTCGTTTGAATCTTGGTCCGCGCTGTATGCGCATGCGTGACAGTTAAAAAATAAATTCAACCGTATCTGTGACGGAGTTGAATTTGGGTTTGGATTCTCCCTAAATTCGGCTATCTCTCTTATAATTTCGGCTCAATCTCTGTCTGAATCGCATATTATTAACCATTCTGAGGTGCCCAACACAAAAGTTTTGCATATTTTTTTAAAAAAAATCATTTTTTGCAATTAGACCATCTGTTACCCTCCAGCTTTAACGAATATCCCGACTTAAGTTCGGTATGCATTCGGTGTGAAGTTCGGTCAGGTGGGACATGCCTAAAAGTTTAAGTCACCTAAAATGTGATAATCGTTGTTAGATTCATCAACTTCTTTTAATTGTTCACCGTAATTGAGAATCAATTCCTCGTATGAATTTGGGGGACGATTATTATGAAACACAATAAAAAAGGGGTTCGAATGCTTATGGCATATTTCAATCAAAACTGACTCGAGATCGGACGACTCTAAATCGGGTCTATGTTTTAACGGAATATGATTCTTTAAATTGATCAAAATACCACATGATCCTTTTCTTTGTTTTCTGTCCTTTCTTATATGTGACCCGTCACGTTAAAAGGGACCTTATGGGAAGTGTGAAAAATATCGACCCTAGTCTGTCTGCGCAGTCCGCGCAGCCAGACCAGGGCCGACACTTTTCACTTTTATGTCATTTTCTGATTCTGGAAAGTTTTCTCTATCTAACCATATGTCCATTTTTCACATACGGGATCTGGTTGGCCTGTGCTGGGTCTGACAAGTTTGTCAAAATTTGGATTTTTAGAGTTCGGATAAGGTCCCTTTTAGCGTGACGGGTCACATATAAGTAAAACCAGGCATATTAATGTCGGACATGGATTCGTTAAGAAAAGTTTCACAACTTCCAAATAAGTATTACGTAGACTTTACTCGAAAGTAGTATATATTTGATTTCGTCAAAATTTGGCAAAAGGTGTTGGACGTTTAAGTTAACAACATGAAGACCTCTTTGTTTAAAAGTGATGGTTTGCCTTGGCTCGCAGAATGACATAGGCTTATCAATAGCAGGGTTGTCATTTGAAAGGTTGTTGTAAAAGCTGATGCTGTTTACTGAATCATTTTCTAAATTAGACTTAGAACTTCGTTTAGGATCATCAGCTGTGAAACATGTTTCCTTAAATGAATTAAATTTTGAGCATTTACATTGGTATACAGTGAGCCCCACTGTCATTACACAGGAAGTGGATAGGCCTATAACCCAACTGTTCATTTCCGTGACATCGGCGTCTCGTCTTGAGGTGATTTCCGAAATTTAGTGTTCAACCTACTTTTGGACAAATGGAATTGCAGTATATTTTGAAATTCCGCGCGGATATTTTGCATAAATTGCCAGTTTATGGCCGATCGCTGGATTATGTCACGGTTAAGTGCGTTCTATGTAAAGCCACGCACAGTCGATCCACGGTGGGGATTGTGCATGATGGGATGGATAGCAAATAAGGACAACATAATCTCGATTCTGGTAAGATATTTTGCAATAACTTCCTTATTTGTGCGTCAAATTTCAAAAGGTTTGTTGCATGTACCATGCCTTACCGAGCTCTTTCATCGGATGTATGACATATTATACTGACTGCCACAAGAAACGCTCCATTGAAATTTGTCGTTATTTTACTTATGCCTATTACAATATTAATGAAATGTATACTGTATATAACCATTTTGAACGACAATTACGTGAAATAAAAAATATGCGTTTTATTCATCAAGATTTCCATTTCCGGTGACTTGTTACGTTTTCTACGCACGCTTTGTGTGTGTATACCACGTGATGAAATTTGTCGCATTTTACACAGTAACATGTGTTAGTGGATAGGCATTCACGAACTTACAGATTTTCTTATGAAAAATCTGTATTGAAGAATACCAAAGCTAAATTTTGAAAAGGCAGTTCGTAATATAGCCATTTTCGAATGCGAGTAATGCACAAACAAGTCGAAAGACAGTTTAACGTATTGTTCTTCTCAATTTGGCGTCTTGATCGAAGCGTTAGAGTTCCACAAACGTTTATCGATCGGTCACGCACAACTAGACCTCATGTTACGCCTGTAAAGCAAGATATTTCCTCACGTTAACGTCATATGCGTTTCAGGGTTGTGACGTTGGTATCGACGTTCTGTCGAGTAGTCGCTTACTTTGGTGGCCAAATAAGTGTTTTTATGGCGACATTTGTTGTTGCACGAAACGTTTGAAACAGACGCACTGTTCGGAAAAAGAGCTCGTAAATTTGCCATTTTCTAATACTGGAAACTCAAAAACACTCCGTCGCACGTTTTGACGTCTTGCAATGCCCGATTAGGCATCTTGGTCGACGACTTAGAGTTAAAGAAACATTTTCCGATCGGCAAAAGTCAAATAGACCTCGTGTAACGCTGTTACACAAGAAGATTTCTGACGTTAACGTCATAGGCCTTTCAGGTTTAAGACGTTAGGTTCGACGTCGCGTTTAGTATTCACTGACTGTGGTCGCCAAAAAAGACGTTTTACAGTACCTGTTGCTGTCGCAAGTAAAGTTTGAACCAAGCGCTACTGATTTTTAAATGGAAATTCTGATACCTGTCTGTTTAAATTTGCCATTTTCTAAACAGTAATAATTTGATAATTTATTCACAATCATTTTTTAACAATAGATAATCAAATCTACACATGGAAATATCTTTTTGGTAATTTCAAATCAGATTTACTGAAAATTTGGACATTTAAATTGACTGAGACGTTTCATATGGCCGTCAGTATAGATAACTCATGGTACTTTTTCTGAAATATTGTCCCAACCGACAAGAAAGCGAAATGGTAACGACTACAGCCAAATTAACCACGCTTCAGGTAAGAATTTGTGCAATAACTTCCTTATTTCTGCGTCAATTTTCATGCGGTTTGTTGCATGTACTCCGTCTTACTAAGTCCTTTTCCCAGATGTATTACTTATCTGGAAACTCCTTGTACTTTTCTCAAAAACTGATCCCAACCGACTAGAAAAAAGGCCTGAATTTTTTGTCGTTTTTTCTGGTCGGTTGGGATCAATTTTTTGACAAAGTACAAAGATTATACGAACAAGTCATATATCTGAGGAAAGAGCGCAGTAATGCTGGGTACATGCAACAAGCCGCTTAAAAATTGACGCAGAAATAAGAAAATTATTGCACAATTTCTTACCTGAAGCCAGGCAAATTTGTCCGTATTCGTTATCCATCCCATCATGCACAATCTCCACCACGCTATCGATGACACCTTAGGAGGGATGGACGACAAAATTGTAACTACAAGCTGAACAAACCGGCGCTTACATTTTTGTAGCTCATAAACGATTCTTTATGAATCGTTCACGTGAGTTTAGCAAGTCTTAACCCTTTCCCAAACAAGACGTCTCTGATGAAATAGCCTTTGAGAAAACATTCTGGCAAAACGAGAAAATCCTGATAACCATCATTTCTCGTTTTACATCAATTATTTTTGGACATGGTATATTCTGATTTTTTTCGGGAGACAGGGCGGAGCCTAGTAAACGGTTCATTACATAAAAGCTTGAGGAGAAACAGCCTTCTCGCTTAGCGGTACATCGGCGGTATTATTGCAAAACATTATAACTACAGTGTGAATCAGGCTGTAGTTACGAGGTTTTATAACAACTCATTTTACAATAGAACGTTCTTTCAATTTCGAAATGTGTTCATGCTCGTGTCGCACGTTTTTCTCTTATATCAACCAAGATATCGAGAAGTAAACTCGTCGAATAACCTCTTCGCTTAGCCCCACCCTGTGAGGTGAATAAAAATGGATTATACATAAATGCTACCTTTGACGACATCAGTCTTGTCGTCTGCAGTTACTTTTAATTTGGATTGACATAACATTGTTTGTCGCTTGAGAAAGGGTTGAGAAAACATGCATGTAGCGTGATCAATGCAGAATATTGACGACCAAAACATTATTATACGGTGTTATTCAATCTGTAGTTACGTTATTTATGTCTATCGGACGGGATTATTTTGACGGGGATTGTCGTCAGCCAAAACTACGATGCAATAGGGTTCGGTTTTCTCGTGTAAACAAATACGTCATCGTCACGCCTCACTGGTCTAAGAATAGATTGGGAATCCTCTATCGTACAAATATGACTGTGAATCTTGCGAAGTTTTTTCACGTTCAACTTGCTGAAGATGACGTTCTAGGAGCTGGATTGCCGTAATCATTTGTTGAGAAACATTATAATTCAGAGTTGAGAAGGTTGTGATGCACTGTCGTGTACTTTTTAAGATAGGTAACTATGAAATAACCAGTTGACAAGTAATGTTTACACATACGGTCCTGCCTTAGCTTCGCCGTTGCGCTCGTGCGTACACGCTAACCCTTTCCAAAACGACAAAATGTCATGTTGGGCCAAATTGAAAAAAGTCTGCAGATGACAAAACGGATGTGAATACTTTTAGTGTTTTATTTCAGAGAAAATATCGAGGCAAAAGTAGAATGATCATCGATATCCAAAGAAGTTATTCACACTCATTTTGTCTGCTGTGCAGGTCTTTTCAATTTGGTCGATCATCATTTTCTTCTTTTGCTTCAACGTTTTCCCGAGAATTTTCTGTTGGGGACGTCAAAACCGGTCTTGTTTGGGAAAGGATTAATCTAGAAAAAAACTAGAATTTGTCGCTGAATGTGATTTGATACAGGCTTTCACTACAATAGAGGTCAATAACTCACAAAATAAGCAAGGTAGACTTAAGCTCCTTGTACGTTGCACTTCTCCTTGGTGAGATCTATCTAACCGCTAAGTTTCATGATTATAGCTACTTTACTTTCAGACTTTTCGATGTTTTTTTCTGGTTAAGCTGTTGAAGAATCTCAAGAAAAAACGTTTGTCATTTCTGGTCTGTCTCCGTGTCTGGAATCAATGTTGCATGTTGCATATGCGCAATGTTTCGTAGTTTTAGTTCCTGCCTGCAATATCTATGAGAGACTAATATCTCGCTTTAAAATAATAATTTTTCGCTAACACTGTTACGAAAAAATGTCCGATTCATGACCGATAAACAAAATATTAGACTGGTACCCGACAAACGTTGTTGAGAGATTTCCCATCAGAAATCTATTTTTAGCACACGAGCCCGCGAAAATTGTTCTTTAATAATTTCTTGTTTCCATTTTTTTGACAAATGATGTAATTCCGGTCTGATACAAGACAAATTTATTATGCATAGCATCCAAAGTAGCCCAGAATCTTTTGACTAGCAATAATTCAAAACGTTTCTGCATGGTGTCTACTTGAAAATGATGGGAACAAGCACTAATTACTGATTTTTAGGTCAGATCGAAAAAGAACTATGTGTCTAGAATGGGTGAAAGAAATCTTTAAAATTAAGTTTCTGTGATACCAATGTTTAGTCGTGATATATGGCCTTGATTTATGCATTCGATTTGGCGTACCAGTATGCTATTACAAACGTCGAGACTTTGATAGGTTCAGATCAAATTGGCAGTGGTAATAACGTTTGTTTGTTTGACTAAATTTGTGGACTAAATCATTTAGCAAGTGGCAAGAATCCGACAGTTTCAATTTCAATGTACACGACAAAAACAATCCATGTCAAAAGTGTATGTCATAGTATATAAATATTAGTAGAAAATAAAACATTTCTGAATATCTGGATTTTTCAGATCCCATATATTTTCTCACTATTATTATATCCCTTATTTTACTTATTAGGGGTGTCAAGATGAGATCTATCTTGTTTTGGACATGGTACATTCTGTAACCATAGCTTGAACAAGACGAAGTAAATAAGTATAAGTCATCCATAAACACTGCTTTTTATACATTGTCTGCTATATATTTTATATCTTTACATTTTACATCAGTTATATTCTTAATGTACCCGGTAGCCAACAAATTGGTGTGGCAAATGATTCTAAAACACGAAAAAATACTAAACGACATTCTGTCAGTTTGAATCTACTACATGTTGTGAAGAAGCTTTGAGAGCCAATCATGGGTGTTGATCAGACGGTATGTATGCACTAGACGATGAGGATCCATGTTTGACTATTTGCTTGCGAATAATGTCAACCATATGGTCAATCGAGTCATTTTTACCTAAAGTTCACAATGAGACTTATTTAGCTATATCGGAGAAATGGAACTGATGGCGCCGAAATGGAAATTGTTATTACAATAACTTGGTGGTCGTAATATGAATTCACATTTATCTAACGTCAATATCAAATACTTGTAAATGCAGCAAATATTTTGAAAAAAAAAAAAAAAAAAAAAGCATTTCAAGCTCGACCAAAAGCAATTTCCATGTCGCTACCGCGACTGGAAAGGCTTCATTCCGCGTTTTATCTTGTCGCGTGACCCTTTGAAGCATTCTAGTTTTAACTGATGTAATCATTTCCCAAATAGCAAAAGTTATTTGAATTGATAAAGATGTTCAACATACCATGGAAATATTTTGGCAAACAGAAAAAAATGCAGGGGTCCGTATTATCAACGATCGTACGATTTGTTTTTGCGTAATTACTTGAAACAGCAAACCTGATTGGCCCAATCTGATTTCTCGTGCAATCAGATGTTTTGTTACACAGTTTACACAAAATCGTGGTCGTAAGATCGTTGATAATACGGGCCCCTGGTTACCAGCATTTTTTCTTTCGCCTCTATGTTGACCAAGCCTTTTCCTTTATGAAGCTTAAAATCCAAAACTTGTTTAGAAAAATGTTAAAGGGCTTACATTCACTGACATGAGTATAAAATAATCATACCATAGCATTCGATAAAATACAAAATTAAAGTTTACAGAAACAATCATGTTTTGAATGCACAATGAATTGCTCATGTTCAGCAGCTGAACTAAAACAAATGAAAAAAATATCGTCGTTGTAAATGCAAAACATCGTATCTCGTTTTCGGAAGATTTTAAAGGGGAGGGAATAAAGTGTAATAGCTTTTCCCAAACTGAAATGTTTTACTTGAAATTTGGAAATATTGTTCATAAATAATGTATCATTGATACTGATCGGTAAAAATATCTCAAAACCTGCAAGAATTGTCTAAATTGGACACACAAGTTTGTACTTGAAAATCGCTAGAACCGACATACGAGGTTTTGCATTTACACCAACGATATGTAAAAAAAAATATGAAAAAAATCGAGGGCTAGCGAGATTTGAACTCATGACATATAAGCTATGATGAACTCTTAGTCCTGTGTCGTAACCACTGTACCACTCAAGCTTTTACATATGATAAAGCTTATAAAAGTTTAAACTATTTACACAATTTGGATTTGTCCCTATCGAAATTGAAGGATATAAAACAATAAACAAAATCATATTTTGTGAAGTATATTTCCTCGTGAATGTCTTAACATGTAAAAAAATATGCTTTTAATTCAATAATCCTTATCGACATACATTTCAACCAAGTTCAACAAATAGGTCGAACATTTCGTGCAATGGTCGCCTAACAAACTCTACACGGGCATATCTCATAGCTCATGGCTCGACTGTCAATAAAAAAGTAAAGCGTATTTGAAGAATTCGTGAAAACTTTCTTATTGATTTAAAAATATACAAAAAAGGAAAGAAAAAAAAAAGAATCTAGCCTGAGGGGGTCTCGAATCTGCGGAACAAAAGTGTTCAGACTTTGGTAGGCCTAGCACTCTATCCATTAGACCACAGCGGCACTTGTGGCACTCGACACTAAACAAAATAAAAATATAGTAGTATTTATCAGATTAGATTGGTTATCGCCCCTGAGTTGGTCCGTAGAAATAACGAAACACATTAGTAAATACCAAAACACATTCACAGTATCGATTTTAGAATGGATCAGTTCATAGCGAATATCATATTACCGTTACTTATTCAACACTTCATACAAAATTCTCTTCTTGCTGTTATTAAGCATAAACAACAATAGTCAACATGATGTGTTATAGTTTTTCGTGTGTTTTAGTGTTTCTATGGACCGATCCGGTCACATGATTAAGCGGTTAGTAATTCGCATCTTGGGGAAATTAAAATAGTATACAAATGCAAGTTTTATGCATTGTATTTCCTCGTAAATGGTGTAAGCATATAAAACAAACATGTTGTTAATGCAACAATTATTATCAACGTACAATTTAACCAGCTTCAACAAATATGTCGAACATTTTGTACAATTATCGCCTCCCTAACTCTGCACGTTAATATTGTAAAATCGTTATAAAGGTAGCCCAGCTGGCTACCAATAATCAATCATAGCTCCGGTTGGAGGCGTGGTTTAAAGAAAGATTGCTGATTTGTATGGTTTGATTGGTTGTCGAACACTTAGTCAGATAGAGTCTGTATAGTAGATTCTACGCGGCATAAACGTTCAAAGGCAGCGCCTTGAATGTTTATATCGCGTAGAATCTACTATACATACTTTATCTGACTTAGTGTTCGTCAACCAATGAAAACATGCGCTTCTACGACCATTCTTCAAACCACGCATACGACGAGAGCTACTATCGATCGGATCTTACAAAAAACACATCATTTTTCAAAAAATCACATCATTTTCCCAAAAACAGAAATGATTAATCAAATGCGCAAGATTATTGGCTCATGACACTAAAACAACAACGGAAGTGATTTCCCGCTAACATGTGCATGTGTGTAAAGACCCTTGAACTTGTCTTCACATCACAATCAGCTGTGACCTATAAAAATGTAAGTGCAGGTTTGTTCAAAATGAAGTTACGGCAATTTTGTAGTCCGCCGATGAAAAGCAATTGGTATGATTTGGACTGAATATACTGGTATGTCAAAAAGGCCATTTCTGCTTATAATCCGTCTAGATGAAAGTATAAGTACTGATAAAATTACGCGCATTAACCCTTTCCCAAACACTACTTTGTTTTGTTCTCCAAATAAAAACGACTTTCGAAAATATCGAGGCAACAGAAGGAAATGCTAGTGACCAGCATTTCTCCTTTTAACGAAATATTTTCTGTGCTGTTTTTATACACAAATCCAATTTTTATCAACAAATACTTTGTTATTTAGATGCTTAGAAATGAGATTAACATAGAAATTGATTGTTTGTAAATGGTTAAAACAACAAACTTGCGAAGGATCTGTCATGTATCGATAGCTGGGCGGAGAATAACTGCATAGCAGATGGGGGCGTGGCTGTCTATATAGTCGTTACATAAACTGACCGACGAGGCCTTTATGTGAAATACAGCGCCGATATTTTCAAATATAGTGCAATGTCATTGGTCCAAAATCTAGGACGAACACTAAATGATTTATGATGTTAACGAAATCGCTTTCGATGGTTTCCCCATTTCCTCCCTCCGATAAATCATTTTCACAGCCTGTATGATAATCGTACGATACCGTGTTATATCGATCCATTGTTTACAACTTTCTCAGTATGTGCGATATTTTTGCTCCGCGATTTGTCTTAACATCAATGTGTTAGGCCAGTCCTTTCGTTCGTATGCGTTATATTTAATACGGAGCTTTCTATGATTAGAACTTCTTGCCGGGTGTTATTTAGGTCTTTTGTGGGTGTTATGTTGTTCCTGGTTTCGTTGTGGGGGTTTGGTTTCAGAGCTATTTTCTCGGTTATGTTTTGCCTGGTTTCGTTGTGAGAATTAGGTCTAAAAGATATTTCTCTGTTGTGGATGCAGTCAGTGTTTGTGTAAAAACATCTTTCTTTGGCGGTGATTTAGAGTTTTTTATGTTCTGCATATCTTTTGTCTGCTTTACTTGTACTAATCTGTCCGAAATCGACTGTAATCTTAGGAGATTAACTCGTAAAGTTGGTGACAGAGTAAAAATTCATAGATTGACTCGTAGGGATGGTCACAAAACCAAATTTCACTAGTAGGGATGCTGTGTGCAGAGTCAAGTTTCACAGGTTGACTCGAAGACATTTTTACAAAGTCTAATTCACAGATTGACTCGTAGTAATTGTATCAAAATCAAATCTCACGGATTGACTAGAAGACATGATTGTTACAAAATATAAGTCACAGATTGACTGTTATAGATCTAGTTTCTTACAAAAAATGTCACAGGTTTGCTCGTTAAGATAGTTAAAAAATAACAGTTCAATGATGGACTCGTAGAGGCGGTAACAATAATTAACTTCCACAGATTGACTCGTAGCGATGTTTACAAAATCAGATTTCACAGATTGACTCGTAGCGATGTTTACAAAATCAGATTTCACAGATTGACTCGTAGCGATGATTACAAAATCAGAATACACAGACTGACTCGTAGGGATGATTACAAAATCAGAATACACAGATTGACTCGTAGGGATGATTACAAAATCAGAATACACAGATTGACTCGTAGGGATGATTACAAAATCAGAATACACAGATTGACTCGTAGGGATGATTACAAAATCAGAATACACAGATTGACTCGTAGCGATGATTACAAAATCAGAATACACAGATTGACTCGTAGCGATGATTACAAAATCAGAATACACAGATTGACTCATAGCGATTATTACAAAATCAGAATACACAGATTGACTCGTAGGGATGATTACAAAATCAGAATACACAGATTGATTCGTAGCGACGGTTACAAAATCAGAATACACAGATTGATTCGTAGTGACGGTCACAAAATCATAGTTCACAGATTGCTTCGTAGAGATAGTCACAAAATCAGAGTCCACAGATTGATTCGTAGTGACGGTCACAAAATCATAGTTCACAGATTGATTCATAGCGACGGTCACAAAATCATAGTTCACAGATTGACTCGTGGAGAAAGTAACAAGGCCTGTCGGCCAACTTGTTATCATCAGTTCCATTGGCAAAAGCCACGCAATCATCATCGGACCCATGATTAGGCTGTCCGTCGACCCATCCGTCATACGTCAGCGCTGTTCCGTCACTGTTCCAAACAAACTGTCCCTCGATGTCAATGTCGGACAAGCCTATCCAACAACCGTACGAGTCTGAATAACAGAGATAATCATGAACTTTTTTACTTTTATAATGAAAATAATAATTATAATTATTATTATTGAACCGAAGTAACCTTGCGCTCATTATTGTCAATATTGCAGACGATAACGTTTGTTTATAAATATTCATAGCGCACGGTCACTTCGGTTTAACAATATTATTATTATTATTATTATTATTATTATTATTATTATTATTATTATTATTATTATTATTATTATTATTATTATTATTATTATTATTATTGTTATAAAACCGCAAAATACAATATCAGCGTGACATTTTAAACCGTAAAAGAAGCGATGTGAAAATTATTTTTGAGTTTTGAAATAATGACATACTTCGAGTTGGATTATATCGCGAAGCAAATACATGTATCTCTAAGCGAACTCTAAGCGAACACAAATAGTCAGAGCTTTTGACACAACATCCACGGGGAGAGTAAGTTCATGTGAAACTCCGGGGTCGGGAGAGTTTATCTAAAATGATAGACCTTGCAAAACACTTAAGGGACAAAGTTATTCGGAACACTCGGTCGTTACTGTAGAAAATTAAATGTTTCGCACCGTGTATGTTTCGCCACTAGATTTTCGACAATATGACATATCTTTACTATTCACACTTTTTCGACTGTTAGAGCTTATTTGGTACGTGAAACTGTTTTTCTCAAGAGGGAAATCGATGATTTATAGGAAGAGAGTTGTAAGTGTGTTTTACGTCATTCTATTCATGTCTAAATGATAAAGAAATGCTCTAACTCATTTATTTGTGCGATGACCTATACATTTTCTTCTTGAATTATTACCAAGACATATTACTTAATACGTTGTGGGAGTTTTATCAAATTTTATTACATGTATGTAGACCTTGAAATATTTTACAAAAAAGCCAATTGTGACATAAAACGCTTCTGCTTCGTTGTTCTAATTGAATGTGTAAATATGCTGTTTTATACATTGACACATGCTTAGCATCGCACATTTTAGATTTTCTTTTTTTGATAAATGTAAAACATTAATTTAAAGCCATGTTTGAGATTAAGCAAAGTACAATTAGCATTTACGTAGTATTTTGAGCTATGAAATGGGCAAGAAATGTCCCCTTTTCAACCCACAGGGCTATACCATACGATTGCCGATAAAATCCAAACAAGATCGATGACCATTCATTTTTATTTAATTTTTCAGCTGGTAACAACTCTAACTTTCGGCAGAAAAATACAATTAAATTCTATCACTGGGAAAAGAAATAGCAATACTGGATCAGTGTCCCTTAATGGTAAAGAAAAGGGTCAGTTTTGAGTACAATTTAAAGATTTGTTCTTCGGAATTAGCTATTGTTGTTGTTGTTGGATTTTTGGCGCCATCTAGCAATCCCAGTAGCACCAGCCAGAACAAGGGTGAGTAGTGTCGAGGTCACGAGGTTGAAATGACGTCACTAGTGTCAAAACCGAGGTCGTTCGGATGGACCCTCACGGTGGGTAATCGATATATTCAGAGCCACTGGCTCCGCACTTTAAGCATTATACTAGACTTCCGGTCCACGTGCGGCTCCGAAGTTATTTGCTGATTTTGGTAAACAACAAAAGGTAGGTGCTGGCTTTTTTGCTTTTCTTTCTTCTTTGACTGACTCTTATCACAAAAATGCAATGCTATTCGATGCCTACGATATTTTCCCCTTGAAAAACACACATGATATTAAGCAACACCTCTTATCTTTTTCGGAATCACTTTCATTTTGAGATCAATTGTACAGAAAACTAAAGGAGTCGGGTGATATCTTTCTGTAAAAGTGTATGTTTTGAACCTGTTTGACTAAGTGTTGCTGTTTGAAGTATGGTTATTTGATAATTGAACAAATTCAATGTCCCTCGAAATGTCAACAGACAAAATCATAGAAAAAATACTGGAAAAGGGTGTGGCTCTGATTATGTACGTTGGATCTGATTATGTAGGTTGGCTATGATTATGTACGTTGGCTCTGAAGTTGTTGACAAACAACTTTTCTGTTGGTCCAATGAATATTAATGAGGTGTAATAAATGACTTTAAAGGTATGTATGATCATTTTACATATGTCATGATTTTATTTACAGATGGAGAGAAGGAAATACTCATACAGTATTTGTAACAAAGTATTTTCAAAAAGTATTTGCAAGACAATCAAGTGCCAAGTTCCATGACCACAATATACATGAACAAAGTGTTGAACATACTAAGTATACAGTGTGTGATAAAACGTTTGCAACAAAACAATGTAGAAGACGACAGGAGGCAATAATACATCAAAACGTTAGGCCCGAAAGTCTTTGTCCTGTGTGTGACAAGCGGTTCTCACACGAGCGATCGTTAAAAGCCCACGACCAATCGGTACGCAATGGCAAGAGATCAGTTTGTGAGATTTGCGGCGAGGATATCGTAGTTTTAGCTGCAGTTACGAGGTTTTCGTTGAAAAGCGACGATGTCAAGTTTTTGACTCAATGCTTCCTCTTCAGATACTTTCAAGCTGTTTGAGTATGCAAATTCCTCGCCGCAAATCTCACAAACTGACCTCTTGCCATTGTGTGCCGATTGGTCGTGGGCTTTTAACGATCGCTCTTATGAGAACCGCTTGTCACACACAGGACAGGCAAAGCCTTTCGGGTTTAAAACACCACATTTCTATTTGTGCTCGTTCAGTGACCATGGGTACGCAAATGTTGCCTCACATTCCGGGGTTGGGCACTTCAGTTTCTCCTCCCCATGATCTGATCATCTGGCCCTCGAGATTAGATTTGATCCTGAACGTTTTGGAACAAACATCGCATTGGAATGGCCTAACGTTTTGATGTATTATTGCCTCCTGTCGTCTTCTACATTGTTTTGTTGCAAACGTTTTATCACATTGTATATTCCGTTTTTATTCGCCTGAAAGGGTGTGACTAAGTAAAGAGGTTATTCGACGAGTTTACTTCTCGATACCTTGGTTGATAGAAGAGAAAAAACGTGCGGCACGAGCATGAACATATTTCGCAATTGAAAGAATGCGCGATTGTAAAATGTTTTGTCATAAAACCTCGTAACTACAGATTGATTCACGCTGTGGTTATAATTCTTTGCAACAATACCGCCGATTTACCGCTAATCGAGAAGGCTGTTTTTCCTCAAGCTTAAATGGAATGAACCGTCTTCTAGGCTCCGCCCTGTGTCCCGAATAAAAACAGAATATACACTAAGTTCAACACTTTGTTCATGTATATTGTGTTCATGGAACTTGGCACTTGATTGTTGTGTAAATACTTTGTTACAAATACCTGAATACTGCACGAGTATTTCTTTCTCTCTATCTGTAAATAAAATCATGACATCTGTAAATGATCATACATATCTTTAAAGTCATTTATTACACCCCATTAATATTCATTGGACCAACAGAAAAGTTGTTAGTCAACAACTTCAGAGCCAACGTACATAATCATAGCCAACCTACATAATCATATCCAACGTACATAATCAGAGCCACACCCTTTTTCAGTATTTTTTCTGTGATTTTGTCTGTTGACATTTCGAGGGACATTGAACTTGTTGAATTATAAAATAACCATACTTCAAACAGCAACACTTTATCAAACAGGTTCAAAACATACACTTTTACAGAAAGAGATCACCCGACTCCTTTAGTTTTCTGTACAGTTGATCTCGGAATGAAAGTGATTCAGATAAAGGTAAGAGGTGTTGCTTAATATTCTGTGTGTTTTTAAAGGGGAAAATATCGTAAGCATCGAATAGCATTGCATTTTTGTGATAAGAGTCAGTCAAAGAAGAAAGAAAAGCAAAAAAGCCAGCACCTACCTTTTGTTGTTTACCAAAATCTGCAAATAACTTCGGAGCCGCACGTGGACCGGAAGTCTAGTATAATGCTTAAAGTGCGGAGCCAGTGGCTCTGAATATATCGATTACCCACCGTGACCCTAGTTACTTGTGTCGAACCCGAGTTACATTATGAACTTACTCTAGGATATAGTACTCGAATGAAAGCAGTGGACCAATCATTGCCGGTATAAACAATAAATAAATAAAAATTTGAAGAAAAAAATGGCTGTAAATGTTGTAAATCATTTATAGATAAAGTATTCCACATCGGTGGTATTATTCTAAACTCTCGTAACAGTATTAATTTAAAAACTGCTTCAAACGACAGAAAATATTCTTAATTATCCCGTTTCCATTCATAACATTGACCTAATAAAGGGGTAACCTAATAAACTTATCTTTATTCGGCACTTCCAGTATATATATGTATTCATACGCGACGCTTCAAGTTCCAATCTGTGGCGAATCCCGAATTCCTGCGAGGGGGTTGGGCATACAAATGGGTGTAGGTTTACCCGGTATTACACAATATTGACTGGATTTCTACATGAAAATGAAATAATCAGGCTTTAAAAGATGGGATCTGTTTGACCCCCCCACCCCGAATCAATCTGGATCCGCCAATGTCAATGTGCAGGCCCGTAGGAAGCAATTTCATATGGGGGGGGGGGGGCTAAAGTCCTTGTCCTGAATATTTGGGGCTAATTTGGATTTTCCCAAAATTTTCAGTGTAAAATATAGAAAATTCGGCATTTTTGGCCAACTTTGGGGGCTTAGCCCCCCCCCCCCCCCCCCCCCCCCTAGCCCGCCCCCTGTTCCTACGGGCCTGAATGTGATTAGATCTTTATTGAGCCAACACAAAAAAGAAATTTCTAGTCTTTTAGTATACTGTCTATATGTATGCATTTACCCAAACAGGATACATTAAATTGTCAGAGAAAGCTTGGGAAAAACATTGTTCAACAAGAGAAGAAAATGTTTAATGGGTACCAGCACATTCTCCCTTTGTCTCAATATCTTCTGTGCTATTAAACACAAATTCCTATGTGTCATACAGATCAAAATATTTGAAAAGAACAATGGACATCATTTCATGTTTAGTGCCAAGCAACACTAAGTCTTGTTCTGTGGTTACAAATATTGAGGGAAAAGAAGAAAATAATTGTTATCATTTTTCATTATTTAACAATAATTGGAAATGTCATTGTGGTAAATTACTTTTCTAAAGTAAGTAGTTCACTTTGAATTGAAATAAATATGCATGAAAATGAACTAAAATATCATTATAAAATATTGAAAGTTCTTAAATTACATAAACTTGCATGCACATTTATGATTAGTTTATTTGGATAAATGTACATGTAATTTGTATAAAAATGTATTATGGACATTTTTTTTTCTCATACAATAAAGAAACTTGAAATTGAAACATGCAGTCAGAATTAAAACTGTGATTGGGAATTGAAAAGACAGCAAACATGAAAAACAATCATTCTATGCAATTATACATGTAGATCTACATGTAGATCTAGGCCTACACCAACATAATTATACTGCACACACAGAAATTGACCATGCTGTTTCATTTGAAAAGTCTATTTAGAACAATAATTCAAATAAATCATCCCTAAAACTTGAATTTCATGTTTAGAATTCCAAATGTAAGTAAAAGATTCACTAGGAAAGTAGAAAATGCACATATCTGTCTCATAAAATGTTAAAGAGTATTTAAGACAACACAATTTGTAAACAATAAATTGAAAGTGGATGAAAATGACAAAACAGCTTTTTTGGTATTTTGGCTAAGAAAGCATTGGGGAAATAGGAGAAAACATAAAATATAATTTCAGAGAGTGGGAAAGACCTGGGTCATGGGTCCTGTACTTAATAGAGACATTGGAAACTAACTTGTACAAAAATACCAGGGAAAGGTTGCAGGAAAAGATGAACATTCTGCTAGATCTAGTCTAATTCTATTAATGTCTGAACAATGTTTTGACATGACAACTTCCATTTAAGGGGACACAATTTCTGTCAAAAAAATCGCACAGGTTTTATTCCATTCGAACAAAACTTTCAATTTTAATTTTTTGTCTGGGTTATTTAATTCACCAAATTGGTGTTATAAACATTAAATTTTTTCATTTTAATTCTTGCTAAAGAAAAAAAAAAATGAATGGTCGGTTCCAATATCTGCATTCTTTTTGACAGACATAACTCCCGATTTTTAGGGTCTACATTTTATTGGTATAGTATTTGCAAATATTTAGGTCAACTTATTGCCTAGCTTTATCTATCATAAAAAGCGATATTAGATCGATCGAATTTTATGAATTGTTGTTAATTTGCAACCCCTGTATAAGAAAAAACACAGTTTTAATTTACCTCATTTTCCCACATTGAGTCTGTCAGCAGAACTGACGATCTCACAGACGACAATAACCTGCAACAAGGTGCTAATTTTCAGCGGTTATGACGATCCTTTGCTTCCATAGACCTATTTAATTCACTTCATCTTTTCAATTGAGACACAACATTGCGTATTTCGATAAGAATTAAGTCGAGAGATGTGAGATCGTCAATTCTGTCAAATCTGATAATTTACGATCGCTCCATTAGTTGGTGGCTTTACGGACTTTTAAACTTGTTTAAGACGATTCGGATCTACTCATGCGCAACGGCCCATGCGCAGTAGGCATGTTGAAATGGTGCCGCTGAGACGAGGGTGAATGTACAGCGAGTAAATCTTGATTCTTGAGTGTCTGTCAGCATCAATTTACGATCACAACATGTTACGATCGCATCACACATTACCGTTTTCGGATAGTTTATAGGCAGACATTATCTAAACACAGTTTATACAATTTCTTTGACAAAATGAATTGATTTAATATGAAAGGAGCACTACTAACATGGCTACTTGCCCTATTTTTAGGCATGGTGTTGCGATCGTACTTTTTTTTGACAGAACGCTGATGCGATTTTGTAAATTTTCGACAGACATGTTGCGATTGTTGCCCAAGTTTGACAGATACGATGTTGCGATCTGCATTTGCTGACAGAAATGTTGCAATCGTTGATAAGAATCGACAGAAACTCTGAACATTGCGATCTATATATCGTCGGTGTTAATGCAAAACCTCGTTTGTTTATTGGTGCGATTTTCAAAGTACAAACTTGTGTGCCCTGTGTAGACGATTCTCGCAGGTTTTGGGATATTTTGACTTATCAGTATTATTGACACATTATTTGTGAACAATATGTCCAAATTTCAAGTAAGACATTTCAGTTTGGGAAAAGTTACTACACTTTTTTCCATTCCTTTTAAAATTTTCCAAAACCGAGATACGAGGTTTTGCATTTACAACGACGATATATTGATAGGTCTGTATGACAGTTTTGCAGATCTACATGTTTGAAACCAGAGGAATAGTTACCATGTCTGAATCTTGTATATATTCTTAAGCTGGGCATCAGGAGAACATGAATGCACGTGAAATGTAGATGTTTATTCCACTAAACCAATAGGGATTGAGCAGCAGCAGGGTATACATGTGAATGTACTGATTACATCAATCGCTTTAGCCCCCCTCCCACTCCCAAAGCCGGGAGACCAGGCCTAAGCATCTGATATGCATTCTGCACATGAAACACCCTCGTTCGAAGATGATAGACAGATGGCGACCAAACAACCTCCGCGACCAAAAAATAAGATGATAATTAAAATACATGTCTCCTCAATTGTTTCCTTATTTAATATCTGATAAACTGTATGAATCGATTGGACAAACAAAATATCAGGAATCCTGGTCACGAAAAAAAGAGGTTACCAAAAGCAGCACCTACTTACCTACCTACGTACCCTACCCCTACCCTACCCTAACCCTAACCCACCCTACCCTACCCTACCCTACCGTATCCTACCCCACCCACCCTACCCTACCCTACCTACCCACCAACATACCTACCTACCAACCTACCTACCCCTAACCTACCCGCCCACCTACCAACCTACCGACCTACCTACCATCCCACCTACCTACCTATCAATCCACCAACATACCTACCAACCTACCTATCCGCCCACCTACCCACCTACCTACCTACCCACCAACATACATACCTACCAACCTACCTACCTACCCTACCCTACCCTATCCTACCCACCCACCTACCTACAAGTTTCAGGTATTTACGTCTCGTGTTGCAACCAATTTAAAATAATTCAGACAGATATCTTAGGATACTTGTTTAATTTTTGGGAAGCAAATTTTGCAAAATTTGCTTCTCTTTACAGCCGCCTTTCTCTGCACTTTACCATTCTCTGCATACCACACAACATCTTCCGATCCTCCTCACTATAAATAGTTCTATCAAAAACAAAGATTGATGAGGTAACAGTCATTCAAATATTCAATATGTAAGTCTGAAGTTATGTGTAGATATTGAATTGTGTGACTGAAAATGAAACACTCAATTGATCATGTCTCTTAAGAGAAGAAAAGACCGGCGTAGTAATTTGCTTTATTATGGTTCAAAGATTAGTCCAATGGCCTTCCTTGTAAATGGGTCAGTCACGTTTACTGAACTATGAAAATTCAAAGCTATAAATAGATGCATGGAATCAAAGTATTCAAGGTATTCAAATGGATAATCAAAGTACCTAATCGAAGTACTCTACTTCTGGACAGGCCTTAGCCCTACCATATTAACAAATTTGCTTCCCAACAGTACTTTCAGTACTTTGATTATCTGATCTCTTTTGCAACGATAACTCTCCCAATTAGATGCAAGGATTTTGAAGCATAAAAACTAATTTTAATGGGGGTATTCCCGTGTATATACATGAACCTTACACCAACATGTTTAATCTATTTCTCTAAAGTAATTCCCTTTTATGGGATTTACATATAAATATCAATATTGACCTGTACCTGTCGAATATGCAATGAGAAATTCTGATGCGGAATATTCACTCTTCACACAAGAAGCATGTGTAGAATACAAAGTGACAATGCTTATGGAAACTATGGACTCTGCTTGACAGTGTATGATTGCTGGCGAGCATTGATTATTCCGTGTCACAAATACTCATTGCATATTCATCAGGTTTAGGTTAATATTTACAGACTGTAGTGTGGCTTGATTTCTTTACTAGCTCAATTTCCACTAGTTTATCATCATATTGAGTGATTAAATGATCCGGTTTGTGAACAACTGAAAAATGTGCATGTACCTTCATTTGGCACAAAAAAGTTACTTTGTTGTCTTTTCTTCAGGTGGACGTATTAGAGTAAAACTTCGTGTTTGGCTTGCTGAAGAATTGAAGTGGTCTAATTGCTTTTGTGAAAGTTTACAGTTAATAAAGTTTCTTGGTTTAATTTGTACTTGTATTTTGTTAAACAAAGCTACATGTATACATGTTTTGTCGTGTCTATGCTTTGATTGGTTTGGGATGTATACGTGATTCAAGTCCTGAACGTATCGTATGACACCGATGGTACATAGGTGTACTTTAATACTTTCCCCCACATACATGCGTACATATCCATTTTAAAGTATGGTTTCCTCTACTGAGGGTTGGACTTGTGTGACAGGCCTGCTGCGCAGTCGTCCTCTCCTTTCGTACTGGTTTTGAGGGTCAGTGAAAATATTTCTTTGTTTAATTCTATCAGCTGACTCTACTTCTGTCCAGGTTTTCTCGGGTCAGCTTGAACTTTTCTGTAAAGATACCTTCAACGACAACAGTTTATGCATGTCCAAATTGAAAGCTTTGCAGACGAATAATTTTGCATTAAAAATAAAACAATCGTTTATTTATCGAGTAAGATCGATTGATATTTCATTTCGTGAACAACGAAAGCTACATTTTCACTCGTGGCTTTGCTACACATGAAGATAAAGCTTTTGTAGTTCAATCAATGAAATATAAATTTATCTTACACCGAAACAAATGATTATCCTCTATTTATTTGTTCCATTCATTTAACAACCTTAAATTTACTTCGACCTACAATGATTTACATGACTTATAAGCAATGTATAAGCACATTCGATTTATTTATATACTCCCCCAAAAAAGTTAAGCAACAAAAGTAATTCTCTTTATATTCTTTTTATACACGCGGAAACTTTTGCACAGGTTTGTTATTCGGACAGCCATATCTATACTTAAACACACTTAAAAGAATACTGAATGTTATCGTCTCCAAAAACAGCTATCACGTGATTAGAACACACTCACCCCCAAAACATGCATGCAAAATGTGTCGCATATACGGATTTCAAACTTGGCATTAGCTCCGTATGTGCTTAAAACGCGTCAATTTGACAACTTTGATGTCATCAACATTTGAATCATGCCAATGCGTCACTTGACTCCAATTGAAGTGGCTCAAATTGTTGGAATGCTACAGGATGGGGCAACCAAGACTACTGCTGCCATTCACTTTAAATTTCATCGCAGTATTGACTGAAGAGCAATAACCCGATACAATCAAACTGGACAGATGTCAGAGAGACCACGTTCTAAGAGTAACAACACGTTGTGAAGACCGTTATGTGGCAATCTTAGTCTGTAGGAACTGGCTTACAACGACCAGATCGCTGGAAAATGACCTTCAGATGGTGTCAAGAAACAGACTTTCCATCCAAACCGTGAGGAACATGTTTCACACAGAAGGTCTAAGGTCCAGGATACAATTTCAACGGATCCAACTTCCCCCAAAACATCGACGGCAAAGATTAATATTGGAACATCAACATCAAAACTAAGGGTCACTCGTTGGCGTCACAAACTCTTAACTGCCTCAAGATTCTGCCTTGATTCTAATGATGGCATGACACGTGTGTGGAGAAACGGTAATGAACGGTTTGCCGACTGTAACATCGCTGAACACGACCAATATGACCAATATGAACGTGTGAGTTTGATGGTCTGGAGAGGTATCAGTGTTTACCACAGAACAGAGCTGGTTGCCATCAGACGAGGTTCAATGACTGGTGTAAGGTGATTTACAAGATCATCACGCCTGTTATCATCCTTCTGGCACAGTAAACAGATCCAACTGTTATGTTAATGGATGATAATGCCCGTCCCTATCGTTCTGGAATTGTGACTGAAGTTCTGTGGATCAACAACATCAGACATATAGACTGGCCTGCTACGTCTCTAGACCTTTATTCGATAGAACATCCATAGGACATTCTTTGAGGGCGTATCAGCATCAGCATGTTCGCCCACAGACTCTGGATGAACTTCAACAGGTCTTGCAGACAGAATGGAGGATCAATCCACAACGGACATTAGACAGACAAATCTGCTTGATGCCAAGGTGTGTTCGGGCGTGTGTTGAACATCGTAGGGGTCATACCAGGTACTTGATGCTCGATCATGGCCTGAAGTGGCCGGAAAACAACTTTTTACACATTCTGAACTGCTGGCGAGTGACGTTTTGCACCATTGTTTCGTCGGGACGGTTATCGAGGATCTGTAACTTTGTTATTGTTTGATGATTTTCCCAATCATTTAACGTAATTTGTGTAATAAGACCCCAACTTTGTATTGTATAGAACATAGATCTTTAGATGTGATAAAACACATTTGAGAAAGAAAAGCATCTTTGTTGCTTAACTTTTTGTGAGGAGTATATTATTTCGCAATGGTGAGCCCCCATTTCCCTTCACGCTAGGGTTGCCTGGTTAACTAGACACTACAATGCATCATTCTAAAGTACTTTGAATATGTTTTTCTTTTTATTTTAAACAAGTTCATGGTGCATTAAACTGTCTGTCTAGGAAACAGAGAACAGATTGTTCAGCATTCCAACCCAATACGACATATGTATACGTGCAATTTGCCGTCTACCTTGTCAATATGTTACTAGCACCAAAACATGAGACAGTAGGAAGTTAATGGGTTAAGGGCACATACTAAAGCATTACACGGAAAAACAGCTTTATTTACTTAGCAAAGTACACGGTGGGGATTGTGCATGATGGGATGGATAACGAATATTGAGTATACGGACAAAATTTGCCTCGCTTCAGGTAAGACATTGTGCAATAATTTTCTTATTTCTGCTCCAATTTTCAAGCGGTTTGTTGCATGTACCCCGCATTAGTGAGCTCTTTCCTCGGATATATGACTTGTTTGTAGAATCCTTGTACTTTGTCCAAAAATTGATCCCAACCGACCAGAAAAACGACAAAAAAATTCAGGCCCTTTTTCTAGTCGGTTGGGATCGGTTTTTGAGAAAAGTACAGGGAAGTTCCAGATAAATAATACATCTGAGAAAAGGGCTCAGTAAGACGGAGTACATGCAACAAACCGCATGAAAATTGACGCAGAAATAAGAAAGTTATTGCACAAATTCTTACCTGAAGCGTGGTTAATTTGGCCGTAGTCGTTACCATTTCGCTTTCTGGTCGGTTGGGACAATATTTCGGAAAAAGTATCATGAGTTATCTAATATGTTATACATCCGATGAAAGAGCTCGATAAGGCGGGGTACATGCAGCAAACCGCTTGAAAATCGATACAGAAATAACAGAGTTATTTCAAAATGTCTTACCTGAAGCGAGGCGAGTTGGCATCAAATTTTGTGCAAAAAATAGACTGAGTTTACCGTTATGTTTTGATAAACCGTCGGTGTTGTTATAACATCTCGTAACTACGGTTTGATTCAAGCCGTAGCTACGAGATTTTAAAACAACACCAACGAAATACTATTTATTTGTCCGAAATTACGTCACGGTTTACTTGATAAAATCGTTCCCTATTGTCGGTAGTCGTTATCCATCCCATCATGCACAATCCCCACCGTGAAAGTATGAAGGTGAATTTGGCGTTTACACACGTTAATGTCTGATGTCCTCCTACAGGTAGACCTTAATATCAGTGATTTACAACTAAGTACGTTTTTGTAAATCAAGGCACAGCCCAATGTTTCCGTGCTTAGGCCGAAAGCGCCTAAGAAAGTCGGCAATAATTATATGGGCCAGAAGATGAAATATTATAGTAGAAATGGTCTGAAAATCAGGGCCGAAACCGCCTAAGACTGGGACCGAAATGTCTTTAGCCGAAAGTGTTGTGGTCCGAAAGCACCGCCATTCTCCCTAATGTCAGATCCTCCCAATGGGCAGTAAAGTTAAAGCCCCTGTTTGTCTAAAAATCTGTCAATATATGACATCATGGGGGTCCCCTCATTGGAGTCTGTCAAAACTTGACCTTTGCAACACGTTTGTCTGTCAAAAACTGACGGTCGCTCCTCTCTTGTCTGTCGAAACATGACGATCTCAACGCAGAAAAAGTGCTGTAAATCCAGCCATCGTATTTTGATATGTCAATGGAATGAAAATAGATAAAGTTCCGGACCTCCGACTGCTATTACCGTCAATTACAACTGGACAGGCATTCAGAGATTGACCCAAATCGCAAATTTGTGCATGTGCGATCGTAAGAAATGTCTGTCAAAATGTCTGTCAAAAGCTGACGATCACAACAGTATTTTAAAATCGTTATATCTTCCTTAATTCGCCTGTTATAACTTTTATTTTTATTGTTTTTTATTTCTAATAACCTGTTTTTTAAGTCTGCCAAAAATTTCCGCGATCTGATAACTTGAAATATTTAACTTCCACGGGAGTAATTTGGCCCATGTTAAATGGAAGTTGTCTTAAACATTGACCTATTTAACCCTAATTTTTCAGACAGTTTCCCCAAGTCATTTTTCACTGACAGATCATTTCCAAATTCAAATGCAGGCTGCAGGGTAAGATAGAATATTTATGGTGAAATGCATATGACTATAAAATTTAGAAATAAAAATAAAAAGCTGTTGGATTACCTGATTCACAATCCACTTCCTTCCTAATGTCCATTTTTTTCACTAAATCTCACTCATCTATTCATGGGTTTACAAGCTCATTTCAATGACAATTATCACAGACTTTTAAATTTAACCTCTAGGAAACTTCTAGTCCATTATGTCATTTAGTACACATGTAGACTCTATTAATCTAAAAATAGCATTTGTACATCAGATAAAACATGTATTTAATGTGTATTGAGTGATAAATGGGTTTAAAATGGGGTCAGCAATACACAAAATGTCATGGTCGGTTCAGTGACGTTTATTGTATACATCATAAATCTTGAAAATAGAATTCTGTAAATATGATAAATTTCAGGATTAGAGTGTAAAATTTGGAAACAAAATAAACAAATCTTGAAGAAATACTGAAAAGGGGTCCGATGTTCAATTTATATTTTTATTTACGTGGCGGTGAAACACGCACTATTTCCTTGACAAGGCGTAATGATAAATGCGTGAGCGGGCTCGGAACAGCTGATTTTGTTATTGAAAATGTGGGACAAGAACAGGAAAATAATGACAGAAAAATCGTCCAAAATCTAGAAATACAGTTGGAAACAGGATAAATAGAATATATGGTTGGTGCCGAGATGGATAAAGTTTATTCGGCTCGGCCCGGAACCTGAAAAAGGCTCGCTGAAGCTCGCCTTTTTCAGTTTTCTAAGCCTAGCCGAATAAACTTTATCCATCTCGGCACCAACCATATATTCTCTATTTATCCTGTGTGTACAATATACAAACAAATGTAGCACAGAAATTATCCTGGTAAAATTAAACAAGAAGCTAGCCTTCAACATTTCTTTCTTTTGCTTCAATGTTTCAACAGTCTTTTAGGGACGTCAAAACGAGGACTTGTTTTTGCAACGACGTTCACCATGTGTGACCCGTCTCGCTAAAAGAGACTTTAAAGTAAGTGTGAAAAATATCGACCCTAGTCAGTCTGCGCAGTCCGCACAGCCAGACTAGAGCCGAAACTTTTCACTTGTATCTATTTTTTTCTAAATCTGGGAAATCTGAAATCTAAATCTTACTACTTGTTTGATTTTCGCATACAGTATCTGGTTGACATTTGCTGAGTCTGAAAAGATTGTCAAATCGTGGATTTTTTGACTCCTGATAAGGTCCCTTTTAGCGTGACGGGTCACATATTGACTACGACGGTGAATCACGTGACATAACAATTTTGCAAGAATTCTTCATTGAATATGTTAACCCTTTCTCAAACGACACAATTTTAGGGCGATCCACTTCAAAAACTGCCACAAACGACAAAATGGGAGTTATTAAAGGAAAGATTTGTGTATAATATGACATAGAAAATATTAAGAAAAAAGGAGAAACTGCTGATTATCAGCAGTTTCTTCTTTTGATTCAATGTTTTCTCAATCTTTTTCTAATAGGGACGTCAAAACCAGGTCTTGTTTGGTAAAGGGTTAATGCGTGACCGATTTGAAAACTGTTTGAAGCAAAGAAGACGAAAAATACAAGAATTTTTCTTGACGTGGTGGATCAGCACCGGATAAAAAATCAAAAACTTTTTTATATAAGATGTTAAAGTGACATTTCACATTTTTATTTCATTTTTGAAAAGTATGTCTTGATGCAAAGATTGGCTATTCTAATGCGTCGAAATGCTATCAGTTTTTGAAGTTGTTATTTATAGGAGAAAAATAGGCCTTCAAAATTTAGACAGAAATGACAAATTCTATATAAATCTGAACTGTTGTCCACAACAATTTGTTTAATTTCAGCACAAAAATATATATTTTTCGTAAACGGTTCAATATTTTGATTTGAAAATTTTAGAATTTTCATAAGAAAACATGCTCTTTCAGATAGAACAAAAGTAAAATTTATGTAAAAATAATTGTAAACTGTCACTTTAAAGATAAATTAGGATCCATCACTTCCACCGACATTTTTCTACACTTCTGCCATAACAAACATTTCAGATCGGACCGATATTTACAGAAATGTCGGCCCGATGTCGGCTCTGTAACAACAAACACTATCCGTCCGATTTTCATAAATCGGCCCAATATCGGCCAGACAGACGACGGCCCGTTATCAATAAAATAGTTGTAGTTGTATCGGAGAAAAAGTAGTAGGCCTATAATGTTATCTAGATTTCACTCTGATATCGGCCCGACATCGGTCATATATCGGCAAAACGAGCCGATATTCTGACTCAAAGCCGATATCAGCCCTATTAAAGTATGTTTGCTAGGGGGTAGATCTACGTTTCAAACCAAATGCAAATCAGTCACATATTTTACCAAAGATTTGTTTAAGATTTTCTACAATAATTATTTTTGCTTTTATTGTTGTTGTTGTTGTTTTGCCACAAGATTCCCCACCATATTTACCTATATTGTTCGCCCTATAATTCCTTAGAAGCTCGAACGCCGCGAGGGATCTGGGCTCCACTAATTTACCGCCTTCATCTTTGCATGCCGCCTATTTCAATAGAAAATCAAATCAATCGACGGTGTTATAGAAAAACATCGTAACTACAGCTTGATTAAAGCTGCAGTTACGAGGTTTTGCAATAAAACCAACGCAATTCTTTTCTAATATAACAAAAACTTCGGTCACGTTAAAAAATGTCGCAACTACAGCTTGGATCAGCTGTAGTTAAGCCGTTTTGGAACGTTACCAATGATGTACTTGAATTGTCCATTTTCAATTTGATTGTTATTTTACAGAAAAATATGACAAGCACCAGTTAGGGACCACCTTCCATAACCCTTGGAAAGCAAAAATCGCTTATCTTAACTCTTACCAATCAAATGTCTTGTTATACACAGGTTTCAATGAGAAGCATGTGCAAACGTGGTTCTGAACTGAAATGTGATGTCCTCGTGGTGAGGACAAAGGAGCATTGACGATGACCTCTAACCGGTGCCTGTCAGATGTTTCTGTCAGTTAACACTGGATTTTAATCAGATTTGTCAATAATGAAAGAAATTGCAGAGGGTAATATTAAACTATTAGGGCACAGTGACGCATTTTGACTCCCTCACAAGAAATGGTCTGGGAAAACATTTAGTCCCTGAGCCAGAAACATGTTTGTCCCCCCCCCCCCCCGGGAATTTTGTAGACATAGTTTTTCATAAAGTACAATATCTTAGAAACATTTTGAGCATTGTTTGCACTCTGGCCGTTGGGGCTTTTGGCTGTAACCCTTATCTAAAACCCTTAACCCTTTTAAATTTTTTATTCAAATTTACAATACTTATTTGGTCATATTTTCATTGAATATTGTCCTACAGATGTCTAAATGGTATAGTGCTCCAACGATAATCAGGTTCCCGCCAAAAATATAGACCATACCCATTTGCTAATGAAAGGTTAGACAGATCGAAACACAATTATCGCAATTATCGCAATGAAAACAATGATTGTATTCTAAATATGACTCCAACCAAATACCTGTGTCTGTGGTCAAATGGTTAGACAGTTGGCGCTTGATCATAGGAAGGGAGCTATTTTTTAACTGTGTGGGTTCGATTCCACACGTATCCGTGTATTTATTTTTTTTTATTTTTTTTCCCTTATTTGCGTTTTCCTTTTTTTGTTTTTGTTCCTTCCACATTTGAAAATAGATATATATTCTTTATTTTCAATGTAAACCATTGTCAAACGTAAAAATAGGCTTAATAAAATTTAAAAAATGTTGCAATTGCAAGTAGATCTTAAATGAGGTTCATATTTTTTATGCTTTTCTATGTAGAAATCAGTATGTGAAATGAAAACATGCTTATGACAAGCAGTTCATTTTTTCGAATAAATAAATAAAAAAAAAGTCATGATCTTTTATTTTGTGGGCTGTCTAAAAGCGTCAGTATGTGGAAATGGATTAAATATTTTTTATTCACAATATTTTATAAAGATGCAATACATTACACAACATAAATTAAGTAATAAAGGTGTGGAACTCTTACTGTCGCCAAACGGCAAACATTTAGACTGCTTAAATTTTAAAGTTTTTTAGACTGAAATTGGCGATTTTCCGAAATTATCTTATAAATCTATATAAAACTCATAAAGAGTCTGCTTTCTTCTAATCTTTTTTTTTCTAAAATGATAAAACAAAATATATTTGTAAAACAAAATATGTAATTACACATCGTTCTATGAGACTCGAACCCACGTTTGCTAAAAGAAAATGGACGAAGCGCCTGTGTTCTATCCACTGCGCCATCGAGTATTATACATTCAAAGTTAAACGAGAATCGATACAAATATTTTGTTTTATTTTAGGGTTGAACAGGCATCAGTGTGTATATTAAGTTGTTACTATAAATAGTCAAATATACATCCTGCCTCCCCTGTTTTCCGTTATCGGTCTAGTCCCTAATTAGTAAAAGATTTTGAATCGTTTATATGTCTATAACTAAGCGTAAAATATAAGATTTTAATCGTATATAACAAGTCTTCCTTACCTGTTGGCCGATTTCATTCTTTGTTTGTAAACATCACATTATCGTTGGAATGCTATATCAAATGAAAGCTTAAGACTTGCATTTTCATTTGTAGTAATTTTATGCAAATAAGCTTATTTGCATATTCATGAATATTAATGATTTCCCTTAAAATTTCCATTTCTCGGCGAAATTTTGATAAATACTTTCTTAAAAAAGGCGTTTTTGTCCAGGGGGAAGTTTGTAAACATAGTTTATCAGTAAGAACATTTTATTAGAAACATTTTGAGCCTTGTTTGCACTCTGGCGGTTGGGGCTTTTCGGCATGACCCTTATCTAAACCCTTAACCCTACCAAATTGTTCATTCAAATTTTGAAAATGAATTTGGTCATATCTTGATTGAATATTTACACACAGATGTCAGAATGGTATCAAATGAAAGCTTATGACTTGCTCTTTCATTTTAAGATATGTTATGCAAATTAGCTCATTTGCATATTCATGAATATTAATTATTTTTCCTAAAATTGCGATTTTCGACCAATATCTGGTAAATACTTTCCAAAACAAGACATTTTTGTGCAGGGGAATTGTGTAAACATAATTGATCTTAAAGAAAATCATACATGAAACATTTTGAGAGATGTTTGCACTTTGGCTGTTGGGGCATTTGGCCAAAACCCTTACCTAAACCCTTAACCCTATAAAATTGTTCAATCATTTCAAAACGTTTTTAATCATATCTTGGTTGAATATTGACCTACATATGTAAGAATGGTATCAAATGAAAGCTTATGACTGTCCCAATAATTTGCCATAAATTTTATGCTAATTATTTCATTTGCATATTCATGAATATTAATGACATTACTTAAAACTGTGACCTTTTTAGCGGATAATTGGTAAATACTTTCAAAAACATTGTGTTTCTACTCAAGGAGAATCATGTAAACATAGTTTATCTTAAAGAACATTTTATTAGAAAAAAATTGAGCAATGTTTGCAATCTGGCGGTTGAGGCTTTTGGCCGTGACCCTTATCTAAACCCTTAACCCCATCAAATTTTTCATTTGAATTTTCAAAACGTGTTTGGTCATAGCTTGATTGAATATTGATCTACAGATGTAAGAATGGTATCAAATGAAAGCTAATGACTTTTTCTTTAATTTGCAGTTATTTTATGCAAATTGGCTCATTTGCATATGCATGTACATAAATGATTTGTCTACAATTTGTGATTGTTTTCAAGTTAAATATCTGTCAAAAGTTGGGATTTTTTTCTTTCTCGTGAGTTTTTAACCATCTGATATCCATGTTCACTCTTTTAACAACATCTAAGCCTTGTTTGAGATCTATTTGATGTTTTGTTTGGAAGTAACTGCTATTTTAAAGTGTGCAACCCATCATATTTTGTTCCTATAAATCTTATTATCAATATATGTATTTAGTTTCCATTTGATGTTTTTGAAATCTTTATTGTTTAAGTGCAAATAAGTTTAATTGATTCCATGTATTGTACTGGTGTTCTTGCTTATATCTAGTTTAGTTGACAAAATGTTATCCTTTGATGAATCCAAAATTGCCGCAAAATAGGACTTTGAACATTAACATTTTATTAAATGCCATATGATGATACAAAGGTGTCTAACCTGCGGGACTTTATTCTAATACACATATAAAATTAACTATTTCAATTATTTTTGTAATTTTTATGGCTGAATAGAGATCCTGGAATGTAGACAAATTGCATACGTATAGCAGAATAACATTGTTAAGCAATTGTCAAGCTCCATTTTTTGCCATTCACATTGAGAAAACAGCATGATTTTGTTCCATCTGGAGAGCCCTTCCTTGTGTATTCCTCATAGCCAAGTCAATTTGTTGGCCTTAAGTGTATTTAATATGTGGCTGACAGATCAGGGACACTGGTGTTACCATTCCTTTTTGCTCTATTGAGGTATTTTAACTTCAGATAATTTAAGCTTGGGGTGCCATATGTAAAGCCTACGTATCAGATGCATAGAGAAATGTACTCGCTGTATGTATGCAGCTAGAGTACAGAGAATAAACGATTGCGATCAAAAGATTATTGCAGTAATTTACGATGCATTTATTTGTCTGTATCAGATCAGAACAGATGTGAACTTTGAACCGATCCATACAACCGACAGCCCATGCTGAATGTACATTAAAATTCTTCCGAACTTAAAAATGTGTCTTATATGTGCTTTCAGCATAGTATAACCTCACAATGGATTGAAAATAGTTCCCTTGCGATACACATACAATATCTTTCAATATGGCATATGTTTTCAAGGATGGCATTCAATAGCCATAGATATCTTCAGTTCAGTATTTTCCTGATATTCAAATGCTACAGCTAAAACCTGGTTTAGATCAGTATATGAAATCCCATATTAAGACACTTACTTTTTGCACTGTTCTAGGTCAATTTGATTAAAATGATTAACATCACACTTGGTGGCAATCTTGAAATTACTTACACTCTGGGAGTTTGGCTAGGTTATCATAATGGACACCAACATAGATCAACACTAGAATGTCTATTTAATGCAAAGAATCATCAACATTTATTGTACTAAACATAACAGGGTTACTATGTACATGTACTTAACATTACAGGGTTACTATATAACATATACGTTAGCACTGTCAAATGGAATACATTTTATGGATTTTCCACAATAAATGTGGTTTTATCCCAAACATTTAAAGAATCAGTAATATTCATGAACAAGAGGACCATGATGGTCCTTAATCGCTCACCTGAACCTAGATAGAAAGAAAGTCACAATGTTGTCAAGTTCAAGAGCGCATAATTTAAGATGTGAGATTATGATCCAGCTGAAAACTGCTTTCATAATCTTGAACGATCAATATTTGTGGCTGTTGCAGTAAATACAAAGTGGAAGAAAACAACAATTTTGTCACAGTCAAGGGCACATAACTCTGTTCTGATAAAAATATTTTCATCAACATTATGTCCAATTTTTTTTGATTGGTCATTATATTGTTAGAGTGAAAATAAAGTTGAAAACTGTAATTTTGTGAAATTCAAGGCCAATAACTCTAGTTTTTTAAGTCAAATCAAGCTGAAAAATTTCACTCATCCAGGATCCTATGGCCACAAACATTGTGGCCAAGTTTTGTCTTGATTAGTCAATAAATGTAGATGCTACAGTGTAAACAAAGTCGAAAACGCCAATTTTGTCAAATTCAAGGGCACATAACTCCAGACTTCCTACTTCAATCACACTGAAAATCGAAGTCATACAAGATCTTATGGGTACCAACATTGTGGCAAAGTTTTGTCTTGATCGTCAATACTTGTAGATGCTAGAGCGGTAACAAAGTCAAAACTAACCATTTTTGATGTTCAAGGGCACATAACTCCGGACGTCCATGTTCGATCTGACAAAAAATTGAACTCATCTGAGAACTTTTAGTAACCAACAATGTTGCAAAGTTTTGTTTTGATCGGTCAATATTTGTAGATGCTAGAGTGGTAACAAAGTCAAAACTAGCCATTTTTGACGTTCAAGGGCACATAACTCCGGACTTCCTGGTCCGATCTGAGTCAAAATCACACTCATCTGAGAACTTATAGTTGCCAACATTGTTGCAAAGTTTTGTTTTGATCGGTCAATATTTGTAGATGCTAGAGTGGTAACAAAGTCAAAACCAGCCATTTTTGACGTTCAAGGGCAGATAACTCCAGAATTTCTAGTCCGATCTGACTCAAAATCAAACTCATTCGAGAACGTATGGTCATACATATTCTGACCAAGTTTCGTTAAGATTGGTCAATATTTGTAGATGCTAGATTGGTAACAAAGTCAAAACTAGCAATTTTTGACATTCAAGGGCAGATAACTCAGGACTGTCTTGTCCGATCTGACCCAAAATCGAACTCATCCGAGAACTTATGGTCATACATGTTTTGACCAAGTTGGTTAAGATCGGTCAATATTTGTTGGTGCTAGAGTGGTAACACCAAAATGTGGACAGACGGACGGACGGACAGACGGACGCCGACGGACAAAAAGCAACCACAATAGCTCACCTTGAGCACTTCGTGCTCAGGTGAGCTAATAAGCAAATGATCAAATTGCCAATATACAAGCATTTCACTAGATTTCATTTGATACCATTATGACGTTTGTATGTCAATTTTTGATCAAGATATGACTGAAACATATTGAAAATTTTAATGGACAATTTGATAGGGTTAAGGGTTTAGATAAGGGGTTTTGCCAAAAGCTTCTACTACCACAGTGCAAACATCGCTTATAATGTTATTTATATAATGTTCTTTAAGATAAATAATGTTTTCATAATTCCCCCTGAACAGAAACGTCTTGTTTCTGAAAGTATTTTCTGAAAGTATTTAACACGTTTTCGCTGAAAAATCACAATTTTAAGGAAAATCATTAATTCTCATGAATATGCAAATGAACTAATTTGTATAAAAATAATAGCACATGAAAGAGTCATCCATAAGCTTTCATTTGATACCATAGTGACATCTGTTAGTAATTGTTCAATCTGGATATGACCAAAAATGTTTTGAAAATTCAAATGAAAAATTTAATGGGGTTAAGGATTTAGATAAAGGTCACGGTCAAAAGCCCCAACCTCCAGATTGCAAATATTGTTCAATTTTTTCTAATAAAATGTTCTTTAAGATAAACTATGTTTACATGATTCCCCTTGAGTAGAAACACAATGTTTTTGAAAGTATTTACCAATTACCCGCTAAAAAGGTCACAGTTTTAAGTACTGTAAAAGTCTTTATTTTCGCAAGCTCAATATTTCGCGATTTTGCTGCCTCGGCTATATTCGCGAGTTTATATATTCGCGAGTGGCTGATACAAAAATCGTGCATTTCAGTCATTTTCCGGAAATCTTTGTTCCATTAATTTCCGTACATGTCCATTTAGATTCGATAAATACATGAGCGATGTTTGTGTCAAATAGTTTTCACATCTTTATTCAATTTATACCTACTTAACACCTGTTAAAAGGATAATACAGGTATTGAAAACTATTGTTCCTAGGTCTATATAATAATCGGTGTTCAAAGTATTAAACGTCTTAACTCCTTCAAGTTAATCCTGACTCAGGATCACCTGCCCCTCACCTCTGTTGGTTCGAATCCCGCCAGGGACGTATGAACTTTCATGTGAGGAAGCTATCCAGCTGGCTTGCGGAACGTCGGTGGTTCTGCCCAGGTGCTCACTTGGGGTCTTCCTCCACCATTCAAAGCTGGAAACAGGTCAAAAGAAGGGAGTTCCTTCCTGGGCACGCCCAGTCTACTACTCGGTCATATGGGCAACCGGCAACCGAGGATAAATAACCTAAAACAATACAAGTTAATGTAAGACTTACTTACATTGATAGCTTATGTGCAAAAGGCTACTCTTTTTAACATTTTCTATCGTGTTAAAGTCAAAAGAACTCCGATATATAGGTGTAATAGGTATACATTAAAGATGAACAATAATGAATATAATCGATTTTGATGTACTAGCAACAACGCTAACTATTTCGGAAGGTTCCGATATTCGGCTTACCGTCGGTAATCTCCGGCATTCTGCAGATTCTTATATTCACGAGAATGATGAATTCGCGGGATAACCTATTCGCGAAAATTAGCAAAAATATTGTCCTCGTGAATAAATAGACTTTTACAGTAATGTCATTAAGTTTCATGAATATACAAATGAGATAATTTGCATAAAATTTATGGCAAATTATTGGGACAGTCATTTGCTTTCATTTGATACCATTCTTACATATGTAGGTCAATATTCAACCAAGATATGATTACAACGTTTTGAAATGACTGAACAATTTTATAGGGTTAAGGGTTTAGATAAGGGTTTTGGCCAAATGCCCCAACAGCCGAAGTGCAAACATCGCTCAAAATGTTTCATGTATGATTTTCTTTAAGATTAATTATGTTTACACAATTCCCCTGCACAAAAATGTCTTGTTTTGGAAAGTATTTACCAGATTTTGGTCGAAAATCACAATTTTAGGAAAAATAATTAATATTCATGAATATGCAAATGAGCTAATTTGCATAACATATCTTTAAATGAAAGAGCAAGTCATAAGCTTTCATTCTTACCATTCTGACAACTGTGTGTAAATATTCAACCAAGATATGACCAAATTCATTTTCAAAATTTGAATGAACAATTTGGTAGGGTTAATGGTTTAGATAAGGGTCACACCGAAAAGCCCCAACCGCCAGAGTGCAAACAAGGCTCAAAATGTTTCTAATAAAATGTTCTTACTGGTAAACCATGTTTACAAAATTACCCCTGGACAGAAATGCCTTGTTTTGGAAATTATTAACCAAATTTTAATAAAAAAATGACAATTTTAAGGAAAATCATTAATATTCATGATTATGCAAATGAGCTAATTTGCATAAAATAACTGCAAATGAAAGAGCAAGTCATAAGCTTTCATTTGATACTATATTGACATATGTAGGCCAAAATTCAATGAAGATATGACCAAATAAATGTTTGTATATTTGAATAAAAAAATTAAAAGGGTTAAGGTTTTTATATAAGGGTTACAGCCAAAAGCCCCAATGGCCAGAGTGCAAACAACGCTCATCTTGTAGCATTTGTTATAAGCTTTTAGAAAATCATACCCTTCGAAATTCCCCCAGGGGGGGAGCAGGGGTTATTGGTGGCTCAAGGTCTAATTGTGAAAAACTAGAGTTACTATGGTTACAGAATCAGATTTCACAGATTGACTCGTAGGGATGATTGCAAAATCAAATTTTACACATTGACTCGTAGCGATGGTTACAGAATCAGATTTCACAGATTGACTCGTAGGGATGATTGCAAAATCAAATTTAACAGATTGTACGGAATCCTGTTACCGCCATCCACTTTTCTAAGAAAATTGAGTTTGTGAAAAGTCGAAAAGTCGAAATTAAGGCGACTAACTTCTACTTTTCTACCAAAATTTGACCTTGAAATGTAGAAAACTTGAAGTTTTGTCTGTGACAATTGTCAGAAGTTAGTGTGACTAACTTCAACTTTTCGACTTTTCACAAACTCAATTTTGGTAGAAAAGTGGAAGTTAGTGCGACTAACTTCCACTTTTCTACCAAAATTGAGTTTGTGAAAAGTCGAAAAGTTGACGTTTTGTTTGTGACAATTGTCAGAAGTTAGTGACAATTGTCAGAAATTAGTGTGACTAACTTCAACTTTTCGACTTTTCACAAACTCAATTTTGGTAGAAAAGTGGAAGTTAGTGCGACTAACTTCCACTTTTCTACCAAAAATGAGTTTGTGAAAAGTCGAAAAGTTGAAGTTTTGTTTGTGACAATTGTCAGAAGTTAGTGACAATTGTCAGAAATTAGTGTGACTAACTTCAACTTTTCGACTTTTCACAAACTCAATTTTGGTAGAAAAGTGGAAGTTAGTGCGACTAACTTCCACTTTTCGACTTTTCACAAACTCAATTTTGTGAAAAGTCGAAAAGTTGACAATTGTCACACTAATTTCGCAGTAGGATTTAATTGACGACCGTAGGACTAATTTTCCGCGGGAATATTAACCGCCTTTTTAATTCTCCAATGTGACGTCATTATCCGGGCACCTAATAGACGCCTTCATTTAGGAGAGTATTCAAATTACCTCCCTTGTGATGACGTCACTCATCAGAGGATGAACCGAAAGTAAGGAGTGACAGACAACAACGTTTTGAACAAAATCAAAGGTATTTATAAAGAATTGTAAACGTGATCGATCTTTATATATTTTAGTATTCGAATAGAGGTTGTTGCTATTTGTTCCGTGCTTCATATGTTTATTTGTTAAAACTTAACTTCGGTTTGTCATGTGTTTTCGCGATCTTTCTGCTTGCGGATTTTCTTGTATTTAACGCATAACCAGCCGTTTAAATTTTAAACTGGCCCAAATTCAAAGATGTTGCAGGCGACAATTTCAAGTAAATCAAATTTTACATTTCATGGTCTTAGACTTTTGAGGTAGAAAACATTGTGAGAAATGAGAAAATTGCTTGTCACAAGCAAGTTCTTCATTTTACACGATGTTTTCCAATCCAAAGCAATTATTTTGAAAGGAGTCAAAAAGAGTCACTGTGTGGTAATGGGTTAAGCCAAAATAAACGGATGGATCTATATTATTTTAATTATAAATTATACACTGTAAAGTTTTTTTTCTTGTAGAAATGGACGACATTCTTCTAAATCACGGAAAGTCTTCTTGATCATGGATACAGCGTAATGCAGCAGATGAAGAACCATTTACAGCGACGCCGATTACAAGTACAAAAAGAAAAGCAAAGGTTCATATATTGACACTATAATAACTCTCTAGAATGTACAATTATAATCCGAGTCTTCTCTGATGTAAATACGCTCTTTGATATTTTGATTTTTCGCTATTTACATCAGAGAGTGTTGCTCTTTGAAAACAGCGGAAACATCGATAACATTACAAGTAACTTGAAGCTTTGTTTTTGTGTATCATATCGAATCACTCGGTAAAACACTGTAGGGTATAGATTTAATATTCTGATCAATCTGACAATTGCAAGCATTTAAGATCTTATGGTCAGTAAGATTCTGTTGAAGTTCTGCATGGATTGGTTAAATTAATACTTATGGTCGTAAGAGCGAAAAAAAATTTAAGCCGAAAATGTCAATTTCACCAATTTTAACCCTTTCCCAAACAAGACCTGGTTTTGACGTCCCTAAAAGAAAAGGCTTGGGAAAACATTGAAACAAAAGAAGAAACTGCTGATAACCAGCAGTTTCTCCTTTTGTCTCAATATTTTCTATGTCATATTTTACACAAATCATATCTCTAATAACATCCATTTTGTCATATGTGACAGTTTTTTAATTGGATCAGCCTAAAATTGTGTTGTTAGGGAAAGGGTTAAGGGCAAATAACTCACAATGTAAATTTCAGATCAAGCTAAAAATTAAATCCAAGCAAGATATTATGGTCACCAACATTCTGTCCTAGAGATGTCTTGATTGGTGTATATTTGTTGTTGCTAGAGTGAAAACAAAGTCAAAATAAAGCCGAAAATGGTCTCTAGATTGCATACAATTTTTATTGATATTTATATCTTATTTTTAAATTTCAGGTGACCCCTGTTGAATTTGTGCCCACTGTTGAGCCAGAGGACAATGGTCCTTTCTACGCGACACGGGTAGAATAATAATAGACTGCACTGAAATTTACACAGAGATACCCCAATCCTTGATAAATAAATCACTGATGTATTCCCAGTACAAGTCACACATGACCTACAAGGCATTGCTGGGAATAAGTCCTTCAGGAATAATCACATTTGCGTCAGATTTGTGGGCCGGTAGCATCAGTGATAATCAAATTACAAAAAAATAGTGGTTTGCTCGATATGTGTGAAAAGGGTGATGCCATCATGGGTGATAAAGGCTTTTTGATTGCGGACTTGACGACAGCAAAGGGTATACACCTTATCGTTCCTCCATTGAAGATGAAAAGGTTTACACAGCAACAAGTTGAGGAAACGCGCAGGATATCAAATCTCCGTATTGACGTAGAAAGAGCTGTGGAACGTGTTAAGAACTTCAGAATTCTTCAGGGTGTCATACCAATCTCATTAGCACCACAAGCAAATAAGTATTGGAAGATATATATTGCCCTTTCAAATTTGCATCCACCATTAGTCAATGATGACTGATAAAGTTGGACTGGTAAAAGGCTTGGGAAAACAGAAGCAAAAGGAGAATAATCAGCATTTTTCTCCTTCTGCCTCATTGTTTTCTGTGCTAAATTGTTCACAAATTTAATATTAACCCATGAATAGATGAGGGTGGTCCAAAATGAAAGATATCGCAAAGAACAATTCAAGAGTGTATGAAGATATATAATTTTTGGTCTTTTTACGTATAAAACATTGTGGGCAATGATGGAATTGCTTGTCACAAGCAATTTCTGCATTTTCTTCCATTGATTTTTCAATGTTTTCATCTTGTCCGGGCCATAACTTCACCATGGATGGAGGGATTCAGAAATAACTTGGCACAAATGTCAAGCTCAGTAAGGCGGAGTGTCGCGTGCAAGAACCAGATTCCAAGCTCAAAGGTCAAGGTCAAACTTGGAGGTCAAATGTCAAAAATGAGAAGATTTTTGCTTGTCCGGGCCATAACTTCACCATGGATGGAGGGATTCAGAAATAACTTGGCACAAATGTCAAGCTCAGTAAGGCAGAGTGTCGCGTGCAAGAACCAGATTCCAAGCTCAAAGGTCAAGGTCAAACTTGGAGGTCAAATGTCAAAAATGAGATGATTTTTGCTTGTCCGGGCCATAACTTCACCATGGATGGAGGGATTCAGAAATAACTTGGCACAAATGTCAAGCTCAGTAAGGCAGAGTGTCGCGTGCAAGAACCAGATTCCAAGCTCAAAGGTCAAGGTCAAACTTGGAGGTCAAATGTCAAAAATGAGATGATTTTTGCTTGTCCGGGCCATAACTTCACCATGGATGGAGGGATTCAGAAATAACTTGGCACAAATGTCAAGCTCAGTAAGGCGGAGTGTCGCGTGCAAAAACCAGATTCCAAGCTCAAAGGTCAAGGTCAAACTTGGAGGTCAAATGTCAAAAATGAGATGATTTTTGCTTGTCCGGGCCATAACTTCACCATGGATGGAGGGATTCAGAAATAACTTGGCACAAATGTCAAGCTCAGTAAGATGGAGTGTCGCGTGCAAGAACCAGATTCCAAGATGAAAGGTCAAGGTCAAACTTTGAGGTCAAATGTAAAAAATGAGTTGATTTTTTATGTATATAGTCAAACTTTGAAATTCATCTCCTCCAAAACTACAGCCCAGATTTCAAACTAATTTGGCACAAATATTCTTTGGATGGCCCTCTACCAAGATTGTTCAAATTATCTCAATCCGTAAAAAACATGGCCACGTACAGCTACGTGCAGCTAATTTTCGTACTTCTCAGAATGTTCAAATTATTCCGATCCGTACAAAAAATGGGTGCCAGGGGGCATGGCTTATTTTCCTTATATGTGACCCGTCGCGCTAAAAGGGACCTTATCGGATTTGTGAAAAGTATCGACCCTAGTCCGTCTGCGCAGTCCGCGCAGCCTGACTAGGGTCGAAACTTTTCACGTTTAAGTATTTTCTGAATCTAGAATGTTTTCTCTACCTTACAATATTTTCGTTTTCCAAATACGACATCGGATGGACTTCTGCTTGGTCTGGTATATTTCTCGGAATTTGGTTTTATGGACTTAGCATAAGGTCCCTTTTAGCGTGACGGGTCACATATGTATACTCAAATTAATCCATTCTGGTATCTCGTTATAAATACATAGACATGTAATATTTTGTGAACAATAAACTGTCTCACCATGATCCCCATCATTCCAACTTATTTTGTCCCCACTTTTACAACGCCATTGTAATGACAGCTGTAGACATAGGTATGGTCTTCTTTCTTCAAAATGAGCGGGCTCGACATGTTGCCCTTCGGCATCTAGTTCAATGTTTTCATCTTGTTGGGTGTCAAAAAGTGTCTTTTGAAATTGTTGTCTGCCCTATGCAGCGGCTTTCAAATTGGATCACCATAAAATTTTGCTGTTTGAGAAATGGTTAAGCCGCTGCCCATCTATGTTGTACTTTGGTAGAGTTAAATGTTTGAAAGTTTCCCAAACTTTTCAATAAATAAAAACTGATGCTGATAAAGCAGTGCACAGAAAATATTAAGGCAAAAAGAACAAACATTGTTTATCAATTTTTCTTCCTTTTGCCATAATATTTTTTCAATCAGTAAGTTCCATTAGGGAGAAAAATTTAATGCTGATTATTAGCATTGTCCTCTTTTTGTCTCAATGTTTTCTCAAGTATTTTCAATAAGGGGCGCAAAACAAGGTCTTTCTTAGCCAAAGGTTAAGTTGATAAAGTCAGCCATGTATTATATCTTTCACAAATGGCTACAGTTCGGACTGTTCACAAGTGAAAGCTACTGCAGATGACAAGCTTGAAGGTCAATGTTGACAGACAGGAAAAGATTTTGTGAACAATGTAGATCTAGCAAAGTAAATATACCAAAAGGAGAAAATGCTGACTATTTGCATTTTCTCCTTTTGTCTTCATGTTTTCTATTCATTTTGTTTTGGAGACATCAAAAGCATGTCTTGTTTGGGAAAGACTTAACCCGTTACTCGTGGCAAAATTGTACATTTTCTCAATTCAATTGAGTTTAAGATAACAATTTCAATAATTCTTTAGGTCTATTTTGTGTTGTGTAGAAAACATTATGGGAAATGAAGAAACTGCTTTTCATACGCTATTTCTTTATTTTCCATTGTTTTTGAACGCCTTTATCACGGTGTGGTAATGGGTTAAAACTTTTAAGACCAAGGAAAGGAAAAAAACCAATATCATTTCAAATAATTTTATTTTTCATTCTATTGCATAATAAACTTGAAATAAAATAAAAGAAATTGCTAAATCATCATTGCTATCATTAGTTTTTATCCCTTGATGTGTATTTCATCATGAAGTCTAAAATTTTGAAATAAGGCCAAAACACAGTCATCATGTTCTATGGTTACTCCACAGATACTCATATAAACTTCAGACAGCTATTGAAAACATTGTTAGAAAAAAAGAAATTGAAGAAACAAGCAATTTCTCATTTGCTAATGAATGTTTTCTATTCTACTGGACATTATTATCTGTTTTTGTCTCCATTTTCACATCAAATCTTTAACCCATTACCACACGGTGACGCCTTTTGACTCCCTCAAAAGAAAAGACTTGTGAAAACGATGTGGAAAATAAAGAAATTGCTTGTGACAATCAATTTCTTCATTGCCCACAATGTTTTTTACACAAAATATGTAACATTTTATTCACTTAAAATTGTCGCCTGTGTAATCTTTTCAAGTTTAAACATCCCAAAATTGTGTCGTCTGGTAATGGATTAAAAGCCTTCCAATTAGATTAATAGTTTGTTGGTGTTTTCCACCTTTTTCGACTGCTATGATCATATTGTGGCAGCTGGAGCACCTAACCATGGATTCTGTTGTTTCTCAAACCAGTAATGCCAGAACATCCTTACTAGCCTCCAGCTGCTTGGCCACTAAGTTTACAATATTAAACCCATTCGTGGGAGACTATTTTGTCCAAAAGGATAATTGTCACCGAGGATTGAACCCGCGACATCTTAAGTAAGAGGCCACAGTGATACCAACTTCTCTATGGTCGCGCCTCTTTGAATAGGAAGTCAAAATTAAGTACATATGGAAGAAATTGTGACAAAAGAAAGAATTGTGTATTACAAACAATTTCTTCTTTTCTCTCAATATCTTCTACTGTTATTCAAATTGAGCAACTAGTGCATCAAAACGTGATACTACATGTTATTCAAAGCCACCATCTCGATGAAAACTGCTTTGATGTCATTCACAGAAAAGCCATGTAAAAGATTGAGGCAAAAGAAGAAAATGCTGCTGGAAAGTCCGAAATCCACAATTTCAACGAAACCAATCAAATCTAGTTATATATGTGGCTTTGCGCTAAATGAGTTGTCACTATCACTGATGCCTGTCGGACGTCACTGTCAAGGACAGAAAATAATGAAGAAAGGAAGAAATTTGCTGATGATCATAATCAGTATATTATTCATTTCTCATTAAAAAATTTGCTTTCCTACACTTTATCCACTAAAATTGTCAAAACCAGAGAGATTTTTTAAGATTTCTTAAGATGTTTTTTAAACAGCGTCTTTGAGACCGAGATTATAAGCAAGGTGTTCCGAATGTTCCATACTTCATACACATGACGTCATCATGGCGTCATTTGTATGGAGTATGGAGCATTCGGAACTCCGCGGTTTATGGAGCATTCGGAACAACTCGGTCAATTCTCTCCCATATAGATTCTACAGAATTCACCGAGGGGTTCCGAAAGAAGTATAGAGCAATGGCGGCTCGCAGTGATCATCTTCAAAATCTTGATCACAAGAGCGCTTTATCCAAAAACATCTTAAGAAATCTCAAGATATCTCAAGAAATCTCGCCCTAAAGAACGCGGCTCAGGTCTTAACCCTTTCCCAAACAAGACCTGTTTTTGATGTCCCAATGAGAATAGGAAAACATCAAGACAAAAGAAGAAAATGCTAATAATCAGCATTTTCTCCTTTGTCTCAATATTCTCTGTGCTATTATGTGCACGAAATTGAAATTTTACTTTAATTATCATAAACACTCATTTTGTCGTCTTTAGCAGCTTTCAAATTGGACAACCCTATAATTTTTTCATTTGGGAAAACCACCCATTCCCACACATAGACTCTTTTTTACTCCTCTTATGCTCAAAATAATGCTTTGGAAAACATTGTGGAAAAAGACAATATTGCTTGTGACATTTTTGGAAAACATTGTGGAAGATGAAGAAATTCGCCCTATCATGGTACATGAACGGAACACTATGTAATGTCAATTTTTTTCACCTTTACTTAGAAAATTAATTTTCTCTGCAGCGGTATCTTGGAAGCCAAGCAGCAAAGCCGCATGTGGATCATTGAGTTTTTGCTTAAAGCATTCCATATCCAAGCGAGTCACAGGGGGGTCAGAGAGTAGTGAACGTTTTGATTTGGGTGGATCTTGCTCCTGACAGTAAAACTTTTGCTTTTTAAATACCAACTGGCTTGTCTTTTTAGGGCTTAATTTTCTGGCTCTGGGCTTATTCCATAGGCATTCTTTCGAGGTAACTGCATCAAAGCCTTCTTTCTTCTTCACCGTTACATCGACTAGGGCGTAAAATACAGCTGCAATGTGGTTACAGGACTCTCCTTCCCTGAAAAATAAAAAAATACATTTAACAAATTAACCTTTAACCAAAAATAATGATTTGGGCACTGATTGAAATTCTCTCTAGTCTGTCAAATGCTAGACAAGAGATGTTTGTAAAACATATATGCCCCCTCAAGGGCCTACATTTGATGTAGGTCAAAGTCCAAGGTCAAGTTAACAAAGTCCAAGGCCATGGTCAAATATGAAAGGTCTTTGTAGGAGGTGTCTATGTGTGAAATATCAAAGCTGTATATGTAAAAGTAAAATGAAACATAGGCCAGATTAAAGTTTTTAAAAGTAGGCCAAATGCCAAGGTCAAGGTCATGGTCAAATGTGAAAGGTCTTGGTTGGAGGTGTCCATCTGTGAAATATCAAGGCTGTAGGTGTAAAAGGACATGATATACCGGTATATGCCTGGTTTCAGTCTTTTTAAAAGTAGGTCAAACTCCAAGGTCAAGGTTGCAATATTCAAGGTCATGGTCAAACGTGAAAGGTCTTGGTAGGAGGTGTCTATGTGTGAAATGTCAAGGCTGTAGGTGTAATAGGACATAAGATAAAGGCTAGGTTAAAGATTTCTAACAGTATGTAAAAATCAAAGGTCAAGGTCACACAGGCCAAGGTCATGGTCAAATGTGAAAGGTTTTGGTAGGAGGTGTCCATATGTAATATATTGAGACTGTATAGGTAACAGGACATGAGATATAGGCCTAGTTTAAATTTTTTAAAAGTAGGTCAAACTCCAAGGTCAAGGTCCAAGGTCATGGTCAAAAGTGAAATATCTTGGTTGAAAGTGACCATGTGTGAAATATCAAGGCTGTATATGTAAAATGACATGAAATATAGGCCAGGTTAATGTATTATTAAAGTAAGTCAAACACCAAGGTCAAGGTCACAAGGTCCAAGGTCATGGTCAAATGTAAAAGGTCTTGGTCGTAGGTGTCCATGTGTCAAATATCAAGGCTGTATGTGTAAAAGGAATTGATATATCGGCTAGGTTAATCATTTTTTTAAGTAGGTCAAAGTCAAAGGTCAAGGTCACAAGGTCCAAGGTCATGGTCAAATGTGAAAGGTCTTGGTAAGATGTGTCCATGTGTGAAATACCAAGGCTGTATGTGTAATAGCACATAAGATATAGGCCCAGTTTAATTTTTTTAAAAGTAGGTCAAACTCCAAGGTCAAGGCCACATGGTCCACGGTCATAGTCGTATGTGATAGGTCTTGGTTGGAGGTTTCCATGTGTCAAATATCAAGGCTGTATGTGTAAAAGGACATGATATATCGGCCAGGTTAAAGTTTTTTAAAAATAGGTCAAACTCAAAGGTCAAGGTCACAAAGTCCAAGGTCATGGTCAATTGTGAAAGGTCTTGGTATGATATGTCCATGTGTGAAATCTCAAGGCTGTATTTGTAAAAGGTCATGAGATATATGCCAGGTTTAATTTTTTTTAAAGTAGGTCAAACTCCAAGGTCAAGGTCACAAGGTCCAAGGTTATGGTTAAATGTGAACGATGTTGATAGGAGGTATCTATGTGTGAGATATCAAGGCTGTATGTGTAAAAGGACATGAGATATAGGCAAGGTTAAGAAGTAAGAGTAACAAGTATCTGGTGTTGTATGCAACACATAAAGTCCCCTACCGGCTTCACATTGACTCAATATGGTAATCAATAATAGATTAAGATGAACAAGTCATCAAAATAATTGTCAAACATATGAAATGTTATGCCCGACTGGAGGTGATTAATACTGCTGCATCACCACCCTGACTAACATGGCTTATAAATTTTTTTACATTTTAAAACAGGTTTCATCAAGTTAGCTTGCTTAGTTATTAAGTTATTGCACGATCCATTTTTTTCCATATTTTCACTATTTCCGTTACCATAGCAACCGCACTTTTCGTCAAAGAACAAAGATAAAATGATGTGCATAATCTACACATTGCCATCTAGTCATATACCAAGTCTCATCAAATTAGCTTGCTTACTTATTAACTTATCGCAGGATCCAATATTTTTTGCCATATTTTCACTATTTCCGTAACCATAGCAACAACAATTTTAGTCTAAAAACAAAAATAAAATGAAGTGCATAATCTACACATTGCCATATAGTCATATACCAAGTCTCATCAAACTAGCTTGCTTAGTTATTATCTTATCGCAGGATCCCATTTTTGGCCATATTTTCACTATTTCTGTAACCATAGCAACCTCAATTTAAGTCGAAAAACAAAAATAAAATGATGTGCATAATCTACACATTGCCATCTAGTCATATACCAACTTTCATCAAAAACGCTTGCTTAGTTATTAAGTTATCGCGGGATCCAGATTTGAGCGGACAGACGGACAGACGGACGGACAGACGGATGGACAGACGGAGGGCAAACCTATAGTCCCCTCCGGTGTGAACACCGGTAGGGGACTAAAAATCAACAAAGGGCAATAACTCCAAGAATTTGATTGGCAGAGTTACGGTTCTTGTGCACTGCACCTCTCCATAATGAAATCTATTCACCTGTAAAGTTTCATTATTCTACCTTACATACTTTTTGAGTTGTGCTCTGGACAAGAATCAAGTTATAAAATCAACAAAGGGCAATAACTCAGAAAATTTGATCGGCAGAGTTATGGTTCTTGTGCACTGCACCTCTCCATAATGAGATCTATCCACCTGTAAAGTTTCATGATTCTACCTTACATACTTTTTGAGTTATGCTCCGGACAAGAATCAAGTTATAAAATCAACAAAGGGCAATAACTCAAAAAAATTGATCAGCAGAGTTACGGTTCTTGTGCACTGCACCTCTCCATAATGAGATCTATCTACCTATGAAGTTTCATGATTCTACCTTCAATACTTTTCGAGTTATGATCCGGACAAGGTTTGGTCTACGGACAGACCGACCTTCCGACCGACCGACCTTCCGACCGACCGACCTTCCGACCAACCGACCGACACTTGCAAAACAATAAACCCCCATTTTCTTCGAAAGGGGGCATAAAAATACCTTGTTGTCATAAACAATATGAAGATTGAAGACACTGCTTGTGACAAGCAATTTCTTAATTTCTCACGACGTTTTCTGTCCAGAAAGATAGAATTGTACTCATCTAAAATTTTGCCGTCTGGTAATGAGTTAAAACGTAAATAAATAGGCCTACAGTTGTCGCCACATCGTATGGCACGTGTTTATGTTTTGTTTAACGTTCAATTATATTTGAATACAATATAAACATTGTGCCATAAGATGTGGCGCCAACTGTAGTTAGTATGCCCATGTATGTATTTCACAACATATACCACGAATAAAAAATATGATACAATGCAAGATAATTAAGTTTTCTCCTATTTTCATTCAATAATATTCCTCATAAATGTGACCTCTCAAAAGTGTCCCCCTGTGTTTGAGTTTGAGTTTATTGGGGTTTTAAGCCGTTTTCAACTACCAGGGTCATATCGCGGCGGCTGGAGCACCTACCCATGGATTCCTGTTGTTTCTCAAACCAGTACTACCACAACACCCTTACCGAGCCTCCAGCTGCTCGCCCACTTAGGTTAACGATTTCAAACCCATTGGTGGGTGACAATTTTGTCAGAAAGGGTATTAGCCGTGGCCAGGTATCGAACCCGGGACCTCTCGAATGAGGGTCAGATGCGCTACCAACTGCGCTAAGGCCGCGGCCCTGTCCCCCTGTGGGTAACCCTTTTTCACCCATTTTATAAAAGGTGTGACTCGACGTTCCAGGAATAAACCAATGATATAAAACTTACAGGTTTCTATTTTAACCCTTTATCAAACAAGAAGAAACAATTTCAGCAATTTCTCCATTCCCTCGACATTTCCCCTGCAATATCGCCCGTATTGTCTAGTCAAGACATAAATAATACTTTATTTATCTCCTGGAACCTTTCAAAATGAACAGTCTGAATTTCGCTGTTTGGGAAAGGATCAATATCGATTTTCCATAAATGACACGATAGGTTATGTTAGACCGGAAGTCGTTTGACCCGTATCCCTAGCAAAAACCCCATGGTTGGTTTCGCTAGAGATACAGGCCCGTATCTCTAGCAAAACAAGGGGGTTTTGCTAGGGATACGGGCCCGTATCTCCAGCCCCCATGGGCTAGAGATTCGGGCCCGTATCCCTAGCCACTTCCTTTGCTATTTATATACTACTCGTCAACTGTGATCTCTTTCATCCATCAATGTTCTCTTTCTCACAATGTAACTCGATCACACATATAAATTTACAGTGACTTTCCCATTATATATAGTTTTACCAATTTTTTTTGCGGAGAGAAGAGAGGCAATGAGTTTTTAATTCACTGCTACCCATTTACAGCTAGGTAGACTGAAGCGTTGACAATAAAGTGTCTTGCCCAAGGACACACCTCCCGAGCGGGACTCGAACCTGGATCCTCCAGGTTACAAGCGCAGTGCTCTCACCACTGCGCTATCGAGGCTATTGCAATTTTTGGGATAGGGACTCGCTCAACCGTGGGGAAAATCAAGCGTCTTGAAAACTTTTCTAGGACTGAAAAAGGCTTGGATAAGGTTGAATGATTTTTACCCTGACCTTGATATTCCAGAGTCTAGTTTCTGTTTTGTTTTGCAAAAAAGATTTTTCAGTGTAAAAATCAGTTGTCTCAAAATTTCTTTGACCAAACAGTTTGTTTGTAGCAAGAGTATTTAGATGCACAGGGAATGGTACTAAGATTGTAATCACTTGACTTATAAAAATCACAAGGCTATCGAAACCATGGAACCTATCGAAAGCATGAGAGGAAAGGCTAATCCCGAATTGGGAACAAAAAATAAACAAAGATGGTGGACATGAAAATGTCAAACCTGATTGTAACATCCTTCTCCAATTTCAGAAGTGTCTGTATTTCTCTGTATGTATAGCCCTGCATGAAATACCCGCGTATGTCGTCTTCCAAAGCCAATGTCTGGGGCGAAACTTTAGAGGGTCGTGATCGACCGGTGATACAGTAATTTTTATAGGGTCCATTTTTATACCATACACCGGTTCACGCGGCAGAAGAAAGATTCTTTCCGGATTTTTTTCCTACCCCGAAATTAGTCTCAATAGTTTCAACTTTTCGACTTTTCACAAGAATGTTTCCTAGGAAAGAAGAAAAGTTGAAGTTAGTCACACTGATTTCGACTTTTAGAGGAAAATTGAGTTTGTGACATGTAGAAATGTTGAAGTTTTGTTTGTGACAATAGTCAGAAGTTAGTGACAATTGTCAGAAGTTAGTGTGACTAACTTCAACATTTCTATATTTCACAAACTCAATTTTGGTAGAAAAGTGGAAGTTAGTGCGACTAACTTCCACTTTTCTACCAACATTGAGTTTGTGAAATGTAGAAATGTTGAAGTTTTGTTTGTGACAATAGTCAGAAGTTAGTGACAATTGTCAGAAGTTAGTGTGACTAACTTCAACTTTTCGACTTTTCACAAACTCAATTTTGGTAGAAAAGTGGAAGTTAGTCGCACTAATTTCAACTTTTCTATCAAAATTGAGTTTGTGAAAAGTCGAAAAGTTGAAGTTAGTCACACTAACTTCTGACAATTGTCACAAACTTCTGACAATTGTCACAAACAAAACTTCAACATTTCTACATTTCACAAACTCAATTTTCTTAGAAAAGTGGATGGCGGAAACAGGATTCCGTAAGATTGACTCGTAGCAATGATTACAAAATCAGAATACACAGATTGACTCGTAGCGATGATTACAAAATCAGAATACACAGATTGACTCGTAGCGATTATTACAAAATCAGAATACACAGATTGACTCGTAGCGATGATTATAAAATCAGAATACACAGATTGATTCGTAGCGATGGTTACAAAATCAGAATACACAGATTGACTCGTAGCGATTATTACAAAATCAGAATACACAGATTGACTCGTAGCGATGATTATAAAATCAGAATACACAGATTGATTCGTAGCGATGGTTACAAAATCAGAATACACAGATTGACTCGTAGCGATGATTACAAAATCAGAATACACAGATTGACTCGTAGGGATGATTACAAAATCAGAATACACAGATTGACTCGTAGCGATGATTACAAAATCAGAATACACAGATTGATTCGTAGCGATGGTTACAAAAATAAGATATCAAAGATTAACTCGTAAAAGAAAGCGATGGTTACAAAACCTAGATTTCACAGATTGATTCGTAGCGATAATTACCAAATTATATTACAAAGATTGACTGGTAGTGATGGTTACAAAATCAGATTTCACAAATTGACTCGTAGATATGATTACAAAACTAGAGTTCACAAATTGACTCGTTGCGAAAGTGAAGGCTACAAAATTAGATTTCACAGATTGACTCGTAGCGATGGTTACAAAATCAGATTTTACAAATTGACTCGTAGCGATGGTTACAAAATTAGATTCGTAGCGATGATTACAAAATCAGATTTAACAGATTGACTCGTAGCAATGATTACAAAATCAGAATACACGGATTGATTCGTAGCGATGGTTACAAAATCAGATTTAACAGATTGACTCGTAGCAATGATTACAAAATCAGAATACACGGATTGATTCGTAGCAATGATTACAAAATTAGAATACACAGATTGATTCGTAGCGATGGTTAAAAAATAAGAATACACAGATTGATTCGTAGCGGTGGTTACAAAATTAGATTCGTAGTGATGGTTACAAAATTAGATTCGTAGCGATGGTTACAAAATCGGATTTCACAGATTAACTCGTAGCGATGATTACAAAATCAGATTTAACAGATTGACTCGTAGCAACGATTACAAAATCAGAATACACAGACTGATTCTTAGCGATGATTACAAAATCAGAATACACAGACTGATTCGTAGCAATGATTACAAAATCAGAATACACAGATTGATTCGTAGTTATATTTACAAAATCAGATTTCACAAATTGACTCGTAACGATGGCTACAATATCAGTTCACAGATTGATTCGTAGTGATGATTACAAAATCAATTTCACAAATTGACTCGTTGCGAAAGCGAAGGTTACAAAATTAAATTTCGCAGATTGACTCGTAGCGATGGTTACAAAATCAGATTTTACAAATTGACTCGTAGCGATGGTTACAAAATTAGATTCGTAGCGATGATTACAAAATCAGATTTAACAGATTGACTCGTAGCAATGATTACAAAATCAGAATACACAGATTGACTCGTAGCAATGATTACAAAATCAGAATACACGGATTGATTCGTAGCGATGATTTCAAAATCAGAATACACATATTGATTCGTAGCGATGATTTCAAAATCAGAATACACAGATTGATTCGTAGCAATGATTACAAAATCAGAATACACGGATTGATTCGTAGCGATGATTTCAAAATCAGAATACACAGACTGATTCGTAGCGATGGTTACAAAATCAGATTTCACAGATTGATTCGAAGCGATGATTACAAAATCAGAATACATGGATTGTTTCGTAGCGATGTATACAAAATCAGAATACACAGACTGATTCGTAGCGATGATTTCAAAATCAGAATACACAGATTGATTCGTAGCAATGATTACAAAATTAGATATCAAAGATTGAATCCTAAAAGAAAGCAATGGTAAGAAAATTAGGTTGCACAGATTGATTTGTAGCGTTGATTACCAAATTATATTACAAAGATTGACTGGTAGTGATGATTATAAAATCAGATTTCACAGATTGATTCGTATAGATTGTTAAGAAATGAAATCCACCGATTGACAGATATAATTTCTTACAAAAATAGATTTCACAGATTAGCTCGTTAAGATGGTTACAAAAATGAATTTTCAAAGATGGACTCTAGATATGGTTAAAAAATCAAGTTTCACAATGAAAGTAGCGATGATTAAAAAACTAGATTTTACAAATTGGGTCGTAGTGGTGATCACAAAATCAGAGTTCACAGAACGATTCGTGGAGAAAGTAACAAGGCCTGTCCGCCAACTTGTTCTTGTAAATTCCATCGGCAAAAGCCACGCAAAAATCCTCGGGCCCATGGTTAGGCTGCCCGGGGGTCCATCCGTCATACGTAAGCGCTGTTCCGTCACTATTCCAAACAAACTGTCCGGCAATGTAGGACAAGCCTATCCAACAGCCGAACGAGTCTGAAAAACAAAGAAAACGTTTCGTAATCTGAGGTGATTGTATTTTAGTTTTTGCAATAATGGTAGACTTTGAGAAAATTGCCATTTTACAACAATGGTCATCTTCGCAAGCCAAGGGTGACATCTACGTAACGTCGTTTTTGTATTCACCCTTGGCGTATATAGTCCGATTTTCTTGGTGTCCTGGAAAACGATTTCATTGGTTCCAGCGAGATCTCGCTGGAACCAATCAGATTAATCGATACATCTATTTGTTATTTGTAAACAATTTATGACAACGGGCGGGAAAAGGCATTTCGTTTACAACTCAAAAGCGCTAAGATTAGCGATTTTTCCTAAGAATTTCACCGCAATATTAAACAGCAATTTTCTATTTCGATTCGACTAACTATTTCACTTGCGACAACTCGAGAAAAAAGTAGCTATTTTTAGTTTTTACCTAGTCTGTATGGCGTGGAACGCGAAAGAGAACGTGCGTTAATGACGTCATCAATAACGGACGAAATAACGTCAAATGCCGTTCGGATATCCTCGGATAATGTCGATCAAAGATTGAATCATCGACTCGGATGTTTGTGTATGAAGAAATCTTGAAAAAAATGGATTTCTTAGCCGGAAGTGGGTACGCTTCATAAAGTAGTCTTCGAGGTCAACCAAATGCACAACCATGGCAACTTGTGGGACTTGCAGGTTGTAATCATTCTAAAAAGAGAGGACACTGGAACTGCAAACAATGTATTTCAGTATCATTGTCGCGTCATTGTTGACATTAGTCACAGACGAACGTTTTGAATTGTTGTTCTATTCTATTCTATTCTTAGTCTGAAAGTAGTTCTACGAGATGCATCCAAGGTATGATTCGATAGAGTTGTCCTTGGTGATCCAATTGCGTCAAATGCGTTTACAATGCGACGTTTGATTGGTTTTTACTCCATAACAACCTGCAGGACAACCGCTAGGCAGCGTTTCGCGATTTCAAAAGAATTGGACTAAATCCACCAAGGGTGAATACAAACGTAGGTAGGTTCAACCTTTGCGGCTAACGAAGATGAATAATGGAAGACTTTGAGTTGAATTATTGCGAAGCAAATCGTCGGTTTTCAACAAACATCTCGTAACTGCAGCTTAAAACAAGCTGCAGTTACGAGATTTTTGTTGTAAAGCAACTAAATATCTCTAAGCGAACACAAATAGTCAGAAGACTTTGACGTCAAATCCATATGACACCCGTAGTCAAGACTATGAGTGGCCGTTCATGTCAAAATCAGGAAATCAATATCGTGATACGTTTACAATCGAGATACTTTGAACAAGTATCGGTGTACTTTGAACAAGTATCGGTGTACTTTGAACAAGTATCAGGATACCGGTACTTTGAACAAGTATCGGTATACTTTGAACAAGTATCGGTGTACTTTGAACAAGTAACGGTGTACTTTGAACAAGTATCGGTGTACTTTGAACAAGTATCGGTGTACTTTGAACAAGTATCGGTATACTTTGAACAAGTATCGGTGTACTTTGAACAAGTATCGGTATACTTTGAACAAGTATCGGTATACTTTGAACAAGTATCGGTGTACTTTGAACAAGTATCGGTGTAATTTGAACAAGTATCGGTGTACTTTGAACAAGTATCGGTGTACTTTGAACAAGTATCGGTATACTTTCAACAAGTATCGGTATACTTTCAACAAGTATCGGTATACTTTTAACAAGTATCTGTATACTTTCAACAAGTATCGAGATAATAGGAGTATATCGATAATTTCTATGAATCTTGAGATACATACAATGAAATTCAAGAAGTATCCCCATACTTCTTCGAATTGACACAGGGTAAAGAACCTATCAAATGTCTTGTTACAATTTACCAATTTACGTTTTTGTTGAAATAGGCGCACTGTGGACACGAGGTAAAATTGTAAAACTTAATTCCATTGGTTGGCTAGAATTCGATATGTATATATTGATAGTATCATGATACTTTTAATTTAAATTATCGTAATACTTTTAACTTTTATCATGATATTTTCAATTTCAATCATGATACTTTTTATGTTTATCATGATACACCTAACCTCTATCATGATACTTCTAATTTCTATCATGATACTTCACACTTACATGTATATCATTATACTTCACACTTATATCATGATACTTCACACTTACATTGTCGTGCGTCGGTAGATATTTTCTGTATCCCGATACTCAAAGTATACCGATACTTATTGAAAGTATACCGATACTTGTTGAAAGTATACAGATACCTTTTTTTATCTCGATACTCATTGAAAGTATACCGGTACTTGTTGAAATTATACCGATACTTGTTAAAAGTATACCGATACTTGTTCAAAGTATACCGATACTTGTTGAAAGTATACCGATACTTGTTAAAAGTAAACCGATATTTGTTCAAAGTATACCGATACTTGTTCAAAGTATACCTATACTTGTTGAAAGTATACCGATACGTGTTGAAAGTATACCGATACTTGTTAAAAGTATACCGATACTTGTTAAAAGTATACCGATATTTGTTAAAAGTATACCGATACTTGTTGAAAGTATACCGATACTTGTTGAAAGTATACAGATACTTGTTAAAAGTATACCGATACTTATTGAAAGTATACCGATACTTGTTAAAAGTATACCGATACTTGTTCAAAGTATACCGATATTTTTTCAAAGTATACCGATACTTGTTCAACGTATACCGATACTTGTTGAAAGTATACCGATACTTATTGAAAGTATCTCGATAGTAAAAGTATCACGATATTGATTTCCTGATTTTGACATGAACGGCCACTCATACAAGACACTGGGAGTAAGTTAATATGGAACTTCAGGGTCGGGAGAGTATGTGATGTAATGATCTATTATTGCATAAAATGTGTGTTTTCGTGCCGTTATCAGCATTGAATAACGAGAAGAAACTGGGCTGATGTCGTGAAAAAAACGGTCGTTATTCGGACGATTTACGTACGATATCGGACCGGCTTTGCATTCAAATATCCTCGATTTGACCCTTTAAAATAAACAATTGTCCCTTTTCCCGCAAATTTTTTAGCACAATACTCTCACAACATTTATTTCTATTTAGACTAGCCTATTTTTGCCGTCTGGTAATTGGCTAAAATAAATGAGACGTCACGTCAAACGACATTTTACACCTCAGTTTCAAATCTTAAACAGATTTATTAAAGATCTTCTACAATAACTATTATTAGAATTATTGTTGTTGTTTTTGTTGTTGTGTCACGTGCTTCCCCACCTTATTTACCTATATTGTTCGCTCTATAATTCCCTAGAATCTGGAACGCGGCGAGGGACCTGGGTTCAGCTAGTTTACCACCTTCGTCTTTGCATGCCACCTATTTCAAAAGAGAATAAAATCAATTGACAATGTTATTGCAAAACCTCATATAGCTCTCGATAAATAAACTGGCAGAGCAATTCTAGCTATTAGCAAGAGATGCTCTGCCAGGTCAATTATTTTGAACTATATAATGCATTCAAAATTAAACGAAAATAGTTACGGTTGTTTTGGTTTATTTTTAGGCAGGACTATTACTTTTACCTTTGTAAAATTAAAGCAAAACAACGGTAACTGTTCTCGTTTTATTGTAAATCTATAATAACTGCAGCTTGATTTAAGCTGTAGTTGCGAGGTTTTGCAATAACACCGACCCAATCCTTTCTAAAACGACAAAATTTTCGATCAGGTTCGAAAATGTCGTAACTACAGATTGAATAAGCTGTAGTTAGGCCGTTTTTTGAACGTGGCCGATGATGTTCTAGGGTTGTCCATATTCAATCTGATTAAAATCCGTTACTACATTCCGATGTGGATCACGCTATTTCTTGCCGTTCGGGAACGGGTTAAAGGACAACAGAAGGAATTACGTATATGCAATTCACCTAGAAGAAGAAGAAGTGCTTACTTTTGCATCGCTATTTGTTTTCGTTTCTAGTTGCACGAAAAAGCAGGTGCCTGCTATCTCCTGCCATCCATCCAGGCATCCTACTAAAATACAATAGGGAACGATTTTGTCAACTCAATCGTGACGTAATTTCGTACAAGCAATAGCATTTCGTGTTTGTTGTTATAAACTCTCGAAACTACGGCTTGAATCAAGCCGTAGTTACGAGATTTAACAACACCGACGGATTATTAAAACACGACAGCAAACCCAGTCTATTTTTAGTACAAAATCCATTGCATTATCGCAAAATTATTCACCAGGGAGTATATAAACGCTTGATTAAAACACTTTCAATGGCACTGAATTTTTTTGCTTAAAATAAAAAAGACTGGGTTAACTGTTATGTTTTGATAAACCGTCGGCGTTGTTCTAAAATCTCGTAACTATGGCTTGAATCAAGCTGTAGTTACGAGATTTTATAACAACACCTACGAAATACCATTATTTGTCCGAAATTACGTCACTGTTTACCTGATAAAAATCTTTCTCTATTTAATTATTATTTATCGTGAGCTATACTTTGTTTTTAAAAAAGCTGCTGTTACGAAATTTTTGTTGAAAAGCAACGAAATAATTATTCAACAGGATACTTGATTAAACACTCTCAATTCAATATTTCGGCAAAGTTGCCTTTTTCAAGAAGATCGAAAATGCAACTGCATTTTCACAAATCAAAACGGCTGTTTGAGTAAAAAAATATATGTAGGCTAGTGCGATCTATATTACTTTCTGGGTGAAAAAAAAAAACATTGTTGGATATTAAGAAATTGCTTGTCACAAGCAATTTCTTCATTTACCATAATGTTTTAATAAGTTCTGTTTCTTTTGTGGTGTTAAAAGGGCGTCAGTAAGTGCGTATGGGATAATGATTAGGATTTTGGAGAGTCATCGATTCTACTGATTGGGATCGATACTTTTCGTACTTCACAAATTGGTCCTCTTTGCTAGACAAAGGCCTAATTTTGAAAGAAATATCCCATTCCGATTTTATTATTGTAAAGTGTGTTTTGGCGCGAAGATTGATTACTCTAATTTGTTTTAATGCAATTAAAAAATATTCCTCGTAAACCTATGGAAGCCCTGGAGGGTCATTTTGCATTTTGAATTTTGACTTTCTACTTTTGACTTTCGACTTTTTGAAAATGGAAGCACTGGGTCATTTTTGCATTTTGAGTTTTTGCTTTCTACTTTTGACTTTCGACTTTTTGAAAATGGAAGCCCTGAAGGGTCATTTTTGCATTTTGAGTTTTGACTCTCTACTTTTGACTTTCGACTTTTTGAAAATAGAAGCCCTGAAGGGTCATTTTGCATTTTGAGTTTTGACTTTCTACTTTTGACTTTCGACTTTGCATACACGCCTTGTAGAGAGTCAAAACTCAAAATGCAAAATGACCTTTCAGGGCTTCCATTTTCAAAAAGTCGAAAGTCAAAAGTAGAAAGTCAAAACTCAAAATGCAAAAATGACCCTTCAGGGCTTCCATTTTCAAAAAGTCGAAAGTCAAAAGTAGAAAGTCAAAACTCAAAATGCAAAAATGACACTTCAGGGCTTCCATTTTCAAAAAGTCGAAAGTCAAAAGTAGAAAGTCAAAACTCAAAATGCAAAAATGACCCAGTGCTTCCATTTTCAAAAAGTCGAAAGTCAAAAGTAGAAAGTCAAAATTCAAAATGCAAAATGACCCTCCAGGGCTTCCATATAAACGGCATAACACTTTGACCTCATATTTTGAGAATTTTCATAAGAAAATAAGTTTGTTCTTGCAGATAAATATAAAAGTAAACTTTTGCAATAGAAAATCTATGGGGTGTCACTTAAAGGATACCTACCTTTTTTCGAGACAGTGGTCCAGGTGGTTTGTGGTTCGAGCCTATGTTGGTAATACAGACCATTTACGGCGATGGCAGACAGTGCACAACTCATGTCGTCTTTGTTGAAAGCCGCCGATAGGCAACTTTCATTCCTGCTACATTTAGCGGCACATGCCATCGCGCTCACAGACGCCCCTTCAAAATACACGAATTCGTCCTTGATTTTGTTGCCTGGCAACAACTTGAACTCGGTACCTTTGGGTGCAGTGACCGTGGAGTGAATGTACATCACTAGGAATGAGATGAGTTGTCGAAACAGAGAAGAATGTAGGTTTTTCATCTCTCTGTAAAAGACTGGACAGAGCTACAAATAAGAGGAGGTATTGCATCTTCAGAATGCTAATATGATTTGGAACGAAATAGAGTCAGAATGCCCTATATGTAGCTCTGAATCTCTGATACAATATACTATGTCATATTTTTTCAACTCGATTGACCTTATATAAATAATTCTCATTAAACGATGAACAGTAGTATACATGTATATTTCTTCCATTTTGATATGAAAATGTAGGCTACATTTTTTATCACGTCTGTTAACCGCTTAAGACATATAGAGTACTCTAGACGGCATATTCATAATGCATTTCTTAAATTCACTTTTATTACTAAACGTGATTTCCCTAAGATATGTCATTCATAAACGAATAAATGTCAACTTACCCCAACTTTTGTTAAATTCCAAGACTTTATAAATTATTGAAATCTTTACCATGTAACTCAACAATTATATAAAGCGATCAGGATATTATTGCACGTTTACCTAAAAAATGCCCAAGTAAATTATAACACAATACCGAACCCCAATCTCCTGTAATTTTGCATGCGATGGTTTGAATCTTGCAGGTGTCTCACACCTGCAAGACTCGAACCCACGCATGCAAAATTGAATTGAAAGTTAAGATGTTCACTATTCCTTTTGTTTACATAATCATGCAAAATGGCTAAACATGTGCCTTAATATCGTGAGCGGACAATAATTACAAAGCGTAATGTAGACATCGGATAAGTCGAATTTCTATTTAAGTCGAGAGAAAGACATAGTCCCGCCCTAATAAATGAACCCAAAAATATTAAACAACATTATTTTGAAAAAATACTGTCATCGAAATATCGTAGGAAAAGTAGAGGAATTACTCCTAGTGAGCAATTTCTTCCCCTTATCTATTCTATTTCAATTCAGAACGTAGATTCTACTTAATTAAAAAACAAAACAAACGGTTAGATATAACCCCAATCGACAATAAACAAAAATCGGATGACTCGAACTCCGCGTATCCCGAGGTAAAATGAGATTCCAGAACCTACGACTTCGACACAGCGAGTTTTAACGGTACATACAATCATGTACATCAATCCGTTCACACAAGCTTATCCAGACTTAATAAAAATACAATTGACTTCACGACACAATTGTTAACCATTTCACTATCCAGAATTGGGTTTGATGACCGTAATAAATTAATCTTCGGAAAACATTAAGGCAAAGGAAAGAAATGCTTATGAACAAGATCCCCAAATTTTTCTCAATATTTAATATGTTATTTTATATACAAATTCGATATTTGGCAACACACATCTACAGTGCTCTGACAGCTTTCCATTTGGACCACCTTGAATTCTTGCCCTTCGAGATAGGGCCAATAACCCATCACTGGTACGCCTGAACCACGAAATGTTCCCAATAAATGCCACATAAAAAAAGTCAGTCTCAGAAATCCATTTTCCTAGAACAATCCATTATGTTACATCAAAAATTGAACATCTTGGTACATTTGCATTAGAAATAACCAATTAGTACTTATGTAGAAGTAAACACTTTCCCAAACGAAAAAGTTTGAAAACTTCTGTCGACGGTAAAAGGGGTGTTAGGCTACTAAATGTGAAATATCTCAATAACATAGCACAGAAAATGTTTAGGCAAAAGACGAAAATGCTGATAATTTATCAGCATTTTCTTCTTATGTTTCTATCTTTTCAGGAACCGACAGATAAATGTTTGTTTTGCAACGACTCTTTACTTTTTATTGCAGATGAAAATAAAATAAACAAGATTGTCAAGCCGATCGGTCATTGAAAATCATCAGGGAAATAAAGAAATGACTTATAACAAGTCAAATTTGCAAGAATAAAATTCATATTATGAGCCAGGATCTGGAAAAAGGTCTTTCAAGGCTCTTCTGCCCAACCTAATTCCAGATCAGCCTGCGTATACACGCAGTCTGATCTGGAATCATGTTGTCCTCCAATAGGTTTGTCATGGTCTGTACTAACCGCATGTTACATGGATCCTGGTTAGGCTGCACCTAGGCACAGGCTGGTCATGAAACAAGACTGTCTCAAATGCTAGAATGGACATTTTACCAGATCCTGGTTCATATAATTATGTTTGGTTGGTATCTAAATAGATTAAAACATGTAAACATGATCTGTTGATTGTGGTGGATCTTTTAACCTTTTCCCATACAGTAAAAATTTGGATTGTTCCCGTGTTAAAGCTTTTGCGGATGCAAAATATGTGTTGTAAAAGATGGGATTTGCATACATAATAGCACAGAAAATATTGAAATATTGAGGCAAAATGAGAAAATGCTGATAATCAGCATTTTCTTCTTTTGCCTCAATGTTTTCCAAAGCAATTTCTTTTAGGGGCGCCAAAAGCAGGTCTTGTTTGGGAAAGGGTAAAACAACACCCAATGAAAAAAGTTATCGTCCAAAATATAGGAGACGAAAAATGACTTGGCAGAGTATCTCGATCTATCGATTAGCTAGGGATGCGCTGTAAGGTTTTTTTGTCATGTGCTATAAATAACTTTGTTTACTTGTCAATAACTTTTATGCTAGCTTATGTTTAGGAGGTCCACCACATCCAAAGAAATCATTGTTTTTTTTTTAGTTTCTCTGCTTCAAACAATTAGATCGTTATAATAGGCCACTGACTAACCGAGTTATATTTTTTTTCTGCAATTGCTATTGTTGTTGTTGTTATTGTGCACACGATTTCCCGACCTGTTATTTGGTAATGAAGAAATCAACCAACTGGAATATGCAGACAAATCTATCCGAGTAATCACGTCTGCATCTGTTCTAATCAATGATTTCGAGTACACTTGTTATTCATAAAGCAATGTCATATTAATTTTATCTTTAGTGTGAAAATACCAGAATTTTGCCAGATGTGGTGGGTCTGTTTAAAGCGGCCGATAAAAAGATTATTGACGACCAAACAAAACTTTGCTTGGTCGTCAATAACTTTTTATTAGCTGATTTTTTTTAAAAAAAGAGCCTTCGCATCCAACAAAGCTATGACATTATCATGCCTTCTCTGCTTCAATTCCTTCTCATATAGGTTACATAGCCTATTAATTATATTATTTGATTTCTATGCAATTGTTGTTGTTTTTGTTCACATGGTTTTCCGCCGTGCAATAGTTGTTGTTGTTGTTGTTTTTGTTGTTGTTTACCATTTGTAACAACTCGGATAATTCCACCAAAGATCGAATAATCGAATCGGAAGTGTGTGTATGAAGAAATATTAAAAAAGAATCTCATTTTTAGCCGGACGTACCTACGCTTCATAAAGTAGTTTTCGAAGTCATCCAAATGAACAGCCATGGCAACTTGCGGGACTTGCAGGTTGTAATCATTCTAAACAGAGAGGACACTGGAACTGCAAACAATGCATTTCAGTATCATTGTCGCTTTATTGATGACATTAGTCACAGACGAACGTTTTGAATTGTTGTTCTATTCTATTCTATTCTATTCATAGTCTGAAAGGAGTTCTACGACTTGCATCCAAGGTATGATTCGACAGAATTGTCCGTGGTGTTCCAAATGGTTGTGTACGTGATTCTCTTGTAATCAAGAAACCATCCAACAAGAACGTGCATGAGTTTACCCAAGTCATCAGGTCTGCATCTGTTCTAATGGTTGATTTCTCACACACTTATTATTTATAATGCATTATCACAATTATCTCTTTGCGCGGGTGCGCGCGGGTAATTGTTAGACTGGTAACCGGATACAGCTCCTGCAGTCGAATATTCTCGGATCATATCGTTTCTAAAGATCGCTCGAACGTATAACAGTGGCCGCCATGAGAGAATTTCTCCCATATCACTCCGCAAGCATAACAACGGAAGCAGAACTAACAAATATTTATGGCTACGCCAGAATAATATTTGAAGCAAACAACGTTCAAAAGTCAATTATATCGTCATAAATGTGATAAAAGTTTTATCAGATGAACAAACGATACGATTTGCCGATTATTTACAACATACATGTATTTCACTTGAATTATAAAGTTGGCAAAAAGGATACTTTGTTTTGGTGACGTCAATTACGCGCATTTATTTTCACGTTCAGTATGGCGGTCTCTGTATTACGCTCGAGATCATGTTGCAAATGGGTTTTCGTTGCAAACAGTCTCGAGGGTCGCGATTGTAGCTCATGATAATTTGAAAGTGAAGATATAGAATGGAATTATTCTTTAACCCATTCCCAAACGGAAAAAAGTAAGAGTGATCAAAATTGAATGATATTGCAAACGACACTACCAAGTCAATATAATTTTTCTATTTTTTGTCTGTCCGGATAAAAAAACATTGTGGGAAATGAAGAAATTGCTTGTCACAAAGCCATTACCTTATATAGAGTCAAAAAAGACATTCGTGTGTTAATGGGTTAGCCCTTTCCCAAAACAAGACATGCTTATAACGTCCGTAATAAAGAAAAGTCTCGGAAGTCATGGAGGCTACAGACATTTCAATATGTTGTGTCGTATGTAGCAGTTTTTGCATAGGAGCACCTTGAAATTCTGTCACTTATGAAATGGTTAACCCAAATACCAAACGGCAAAATGTTAGAGTACTCCAAATCCAGACGGCAGTTTTAAGTGCTTGCAATTTGATAATTTTTGGTGTTTTTCTGTAGAAAACACTGTGTGAAATGACGAAATTGCTTGTCACAAGCAATTTCTTCATTTTCCACAATGTTTTCCAAAACAATTATCTTGTGGTAAGTCAAAAAGGGTCACTGTGTGGTAATGGGTTTATTAGTCCCATTTAGCACATAACGGGCCCTCCCTAAGTACGCTAAATATAATAAAACGAACATGAATTACAAAATAGATCTAAATCATCTTTAAGGTAGAAGATCCATAATGAAAAACATCACTTTCTAGCCATACGAAATGCATAAAATTACATACACTTGTAAATACACTTCACATAAGTTGAATTACCGTGCCGGATTTCAAGATTATGCTTCAAGAAGAAAATAATTTACAAATATCATTTTACTCTATATTCATATGCAAGGGATGTAATTTTGAACATTTTTGTTAAATATTTTCATGCGTATGCATTAATTCAAAATTCCAAACGGTACAAAATGCTTATGCTTATATTTAGAATGGAAATGTAACACAGGTTAGGAATAACTGGCATTTCGCAAATTTCGCCGCTGGCTCTTTGGTGCTAATAATGGGTCTTCTACCTTAAAGCTTTCTCTCACATTTCTCAACTTTGGAATCAATACTTTGTGAACTCCTTCCGAAACGACCAAATATCGGAGAGTTTCAATTTGAAAGCTGTTACGGTCGAGACAAAATGGATGTAACTAAATGTTGAATTTGTGAATACTATAGAACAGCAAACATTGAGGCATTGAGTCATTGTTTATCAGCATTTTCTTCTTTTGCATCAATGTTTCCCCAAATGTTGTCTTATAGGCTTGTCAAAACTAAGTTCTGTTTAGGAATGGGTTAAGGTAATCTACCCCCAATGAGATTCGCTGGACATTGGAATTATTCGGGCGACGTCGAAAAAATTTTGCGGTGGAAATTTCCACCGCCAAATTTTTACGACCGCGCCCGAATAAGTTTGTATACGTAACGACGACGCTCGAAAAAATCCGATGTTTTGTGAATCTCAAAATGGCCATATCACGGGTATTCTACTTTAAAACGAAAATGACTGTCTGCCTTTGATCTATAATAGATCTACGAGTAAAAAGCAGTGTAACGATGGGCTTAAAAGCTTCCCATAAATTATTTATTTGATTTGTTGGGCTCAGACATTTATCATGAAATTTCAATCTTTGACTCTTTTACCCTTTCCAAGACAACAAACCAGACAAAATTCAGACAAAAGACAAGTTTTCTTTTTGAACCCTTTTTATGTCTGGAAAAAAATTACGATAGTGTTACCTTGCTTTAATTACCTAGTTGTAACGCATTATAATAATTTGACGTAAAGTGCCTATGTTGACGTCGTCGTGGTAATGTTGTCACGTAACGAACGAGGAAATAAATATCAAATTTTGAATAAAATTAGCTTCTTATTTCTTAATAAACGTGTCTAGGTCTACCAAGATACCTGTGTATGAATTTGTATCATGTGCGAAATAAAAATGTCTTCTCAATCAATTGTGCGAAAATGCCCTTATAAGGGCCCAGCACAGCACTATATATAACCATCAGAAGAATTTCTCTCCACATAGAGGTTATCGCTCTAGAACAGCTCGACTGATTTAATCTAGGTAGTATTGACGTCATTAACGCGTCATAAGTGTCATTGTCAAATTGTTTTCGTTCTTGACATGTAGCAATTATAAGTAAGCGTCAGGCAACATGCTAATTAGGCTGCATTTAACCATAGGCTGGTTTTGGTACTGAAGTATTATAAACAACAACAACAATAATAATAATAATAATAATAATAATAATAATAATAATAATAATAATAATAATAATAATAATAATAATAATAATAATAATAATAATAATAATAATAATAATTTCTTCTGCGAACAATTACCGAACTTATTCCGAACATTTTGATCGTTGCATTCGCTGAAAAATTTTGTGCATAAAAAACTTTTAGGCGTCTGCGAACACCGACGAATGTCGACGAAAAGCACCGAAAACATACCGAACATAAACCGCTTATGGAAAGAACCTTTAAAACTGCTATTTCCCAGATTTGGACCCAAAATTTGTCAAAAACAAACTAAATGTACACTTTTTAATCTTTATATGACCTGATTAAATGATTACGACAAATTATTGAAGCAACGACTCATTTTTTCGCAATTTGATACCAAATTCATGAAGCGATGTCGAAAGTAGGTCAAAACAGTAGGAGTTGAATTTGGGGTTGGATTCTCCCTAAATTCGGCTATCTCTCTTATAATTTCGGCTCAATCTCTGTCTGAATCGCATATTATTAACCATTCTGAAGTGCCCAACACAAAAGTTTTGCATATTTTTTCAAAATAAATTCATTTTTTTGCAATTAGACTATCTGTTACCCTCCAGCTTTAACGAATATCCCGACTTAAGTTCGGTATGCATTCGGTGTGAAGTTCGGTCAGGTGGGACAGGTCTAAAAGTTTAAGTCACCTAAAATGTGATATTCGTTGTTAGATTCATCAACTTCTTTAAATTGTTCGCCGTAATTGAGAATCAATTCCTTGTATGAATTTGGAGGACGATTATTATGAAACACAATAAAAAGGGGATTCGAATGCTTATGGCATATTTCAATCAAAACTGACTCCAGATCGGACGACTCTAAATCGGGTCTATGTTTAAACGGAATATGATTCTTTTTTATCAAAATAAAACATGATTTCTGTCCTTTCTTATACAAGTAAAACCATGCATATTAATGTCGGACATGGATTCGCGAAGAAAAGTTTCACAACTTCCAAATAAGTACGTAGACTTTACTCGAAAGTAGTATAATTATATTTGATTTCGTCAAAATTTGGCAAAAGGTGTTGGACGTTTAAGTTAACAACATGAAGACCTCTTTATTTAAAGGGACATTTCATTCCAATTTCATTTTTTTAAAGTATGTCTTGATGCAAAGATTCGTTATTCTAATGAGTATAAATACTATTAGTTTTTTGAAGTTGTTGCCAATAAGCGAGAAACACGCATTTAAAGTTAAGACATAATCGATAAATTGCATATAAATCCGAACTGTTGTCCACAACAATTTGTTCAATTTTAACACAAAAATATAAATTTCTCGTAAACGGCGCAATATTTTGGCTTGATATTTTCAGAATTTTCATAAAGAAATATGCTCTTTCAGATAAAAATAAAAGTAAAATTTATGACAAAAAAATCTGAAATGTCACTTTAAAAGTGATGGTTTGCCTTGGCTCGCAGAATGAAATAGGCTTATCGATAGCAGGGTTGTCATTTGAAAGGTTGTTGTAAAAACTGTTGCTGAATTATTTTCTAAATTAGACTTAGAACTTTGTTTAGGATCATCAGCTGTGAAACATGTTTCATTAAATGAATTAAATTTTGAGCATTTACATTGGTATACAGTGAGCCCCATTGTAATTTCACAGGAAGTGGATAGGCCTACATTGTATACAACTGTTCATTTCCGTGACCTCGGCGTCTCGTCTTGATGTGATTTCCGAAATGTATGTATATACGGCTGTTTCTGGATTTTCGGTTTTGATGTAATTTATGATGTTTACGAGGTCGTTTTCGATGGAATCCTCATTTCTTCCCTCCGAAAAATCATTTTCAGAGCGTGTATGATAATCGCACGATACTGTGTTTTAGTGTTCGTCCTAGTTTTTGGACCAATGAAATTGCAGTATATTTGAAAATTTTGGGGCTATATTTCACTTAGTGTTCGTCCTAGTTTTTGGACCAATGAAATTGCAGTATATTCGAAAATTTCGGCACAATTTTTCAAATTAACTCACTGCCGGTCAGTTTATATCACAGATATACATAGCCACGCCCCCGTTTCCTGTGCAGTTATGAAAAAATGATGTAATTTTAGGGAAAATGATGTAATTCGTAGGAAAATGATGTAATTCCAGTAAGATCCGCTCATTCATTGGTTGACAAACACCAAGTCAGATACAGTCTGTATAGTAGACAGCTGCGCCTTTTGAACGTGTATATCGCGTAGAATCTACTATACAGCCCAGAGCTATCTACTAGTAATACATAAACGCACTGCCGGTCAGTTTATGTCACGGATATACATAGCCACGAACCGTTTCCTGCGAAGTTATGAAAATGATGTAATTTTTGGGAAAATGATGTAATTTTTGGGAAAATGATGTAATTCCAGTAAGATCCGCTCGATAGTAGCTCCAGTCGGGGGCGTGGTTTGAAGAATGACAGTAGAAGCATATGTTTTCATTGGTTGAGGAACACTAAGTCAGATAAAGTCTTTATAGTAGATTCTACGCGACATAAACGTTCAAAGGCTGTGCATTTTGAACATTTATATCGCATAGAATCTGCTATACAGTCTCTATCTAAGGTCATATTGATCCATTGTTTACAACTTTTTCAGTATGTGCGATATTTTTGCTCCGCGGTTTGTCTTAACATCAATGTGTTAGGCCAGTCCTTTCGTTCGTATGCGTTATATTACACACGGACCTTCCTATGATATGAACTTTTTGCCGGGTGTTATTTAGGCCTTTTGTGGATGAAGTTTTTTTCCTGGTTTTGTTGTGGGGGTTTGGTTTCAGAGCTATTTTCTCGGTTATGTTTTGCCTGGTTTCGTTGTGAGAATTAGGTCTCAAAGATATTTTCTCTGTTGTGAAAGCTGTCAGTGTTTGTGTACAAACTTCTTTCTCTGGCGGTGATTTAGATCTTTTATGTTCTGCATATCCTTTGTCTGCTTTGCTTGTACTAATCTGTCCGAAATCGACTGTAATCTTAGGAGATTGACTCGTAAAGTTGGTTACAGAGTAGAATTTCATAAATTGACTAGTAGAGATGGTTACAAAATCAAATTTCACTAGTATGGATGTTATGTGCAGAGTCAAGTTTCACAGGTTGACTCGAAGACATTTTTACAAAGTCTAATTCACATATTGACTCGTAGTAATTGTATCAAAATCAAATCTCACGGATTGACTCGAAGACATGATTGTTACAAAATATAACTCACAGATTGACTGTTATAGATCTAGTTTCTTACAAAAAATGTCACAGGTTTGCTCGTTAAGATAGTTAAAAAATAAAAGTTCAATGATGGACTCGTAGAGGCGGTAACAATAATTTACTTCCACAGATTGACTCGTAGCGATGGTTACAAAATCAGATTTCACAGATTGACTCGTAGCGATGATTACAAAATCAGAATACACAGATTGACTCGTAGCGACGGTTACAAAATCAGAATACACAGATTGACTCGTAGCGATGATTATAAAATCAGAATACACAGATTGACTCGTAGCGATGATTAAAAAACTAGATTTTACAAATTGAGTCGTAGTGGTGATCACAAAATCAGAGTTCACAGATAGACTCGTGGAGAAAGTAACAAGGCCTGTCTGCCAACTTGTTATCATCAGTTCCATTGGCAAAAGCCACACAATCATCATCGGACCCATGATTAGGCTGTCCGTCGACCCATCCGTCATACGTCTGCGCTGTTCCGTCACTGTTCCAAACAAACTGTCCCTCGATGTCAATGTCTGACAAGCCTATCCAACAACCGTACGAGTCTGAATAACAGAGAAAATAATGAACTTTGATAATTATTTTTGAGTTTTGCAATAATGACACAACTTCGAGTTGGATTATATCGCGAAGCAATTATCTCTAAGCGAACACAAATAGTCAGAACTTTTGACACAACATCAACAGAGAAACTGAGAGTAAGTTCAGATGGAACTCCGGGGTCGGGAGAGTAGATGATGTAATTTTACCTAAAATGATACACCTTGTAAAACACTTAAAGGACAATGCTCAAGTTATTCGGAACATTCGGTCGTTACTGTAGAAACTTTAATGTTTCGCACCCTGTATGTTTCGCGACTAGATTTTTGACAATATGACATATCTTTACTATTCACAATTTTTCGACTGTTAGCGCCTTTTTTGTCATGTGAAACTGTTAATCTCAAGATGGAAATCGATGATATACAGGAAAATGGTTGTAAGTGGTTTTTGCGTAATTTTATTAATGTCTAAATGATAGAAAATGCTCTAATTCATTTATTAGTGTTTCGGGAGTTTTATCAAATTTTATTACATGCACGTAGAACTTGAAATATTTTACAAAAATTCAAATTGTGACATAAAACGCTTCTGCTTCGTTGATCTAGTTGAATGTGTAAATGCTGTTTTATACATTAGCGCATGCTTAACATCGCACATTTTAGATTTTTTTTTGGTAAATGTAAAATACTAATTTGAAGCCATTTTTGAGATTAAGCAATGTACAATTAGCATTTACTGAGTATTTTTTCAGCTATGGAAGGGGCAAGAAATTGTCTCTCTTTAACCCGTAGTGGTAAACCATACGATTGCCGATATAGGCCATGGGCCGAACCAAAAAAAAGGCTTCTAAAAAAGTTTGCTTCAGGCTAAAGGGTGAATACATAAACTATATATCAAAATAATCCCCATCATCTCCTAATTACAAAACAACATTGTTTACCCTAAAGTATGTGGTCACTATAAAGTAATTTGACTTTGAAATACTAGTTAAAGTGTACCTATATCCGGATACAACATAAATTCGGATAAATGGCTTTATGTGTCAAACTGCTGATATTTTTCACGAATTTGTTAGTCCAAAAGGTGTTCGAGCTACTGTTTGACTGTAATGCCAGGTTTTGACATCCCGGTATGGTTAGTAAAACGTGATGACGAAACTATTTTCTGTAATAGGCATTTTCTCCTTTGCCAACAATTTTTCTTTTACACATTATAGCACATAAATCTTCTGCTCTGTGTTGGACATTTTTTTTTGTTACTTTGCAACATTTATATTTTGGACCAGTCTGATATTCATGAAAGTCGATCAAAGTGGCAACAAAAGATGCATTGTGATGAAATAAAGGCACTATCTGTTATCGACAGGTCTTAGGTTGAGACCCATACAACCTAAGTTTCTAGTTACACATTCCTTTAATTCTTTCCCTGACAAGACCGGGTTTTAACGACCTTATTAGAAAAGGCTTGGGAAAACATTGAGGCAAAAGAAGAAAATGCTGATCATCAGCATTTTCTCCTTTTTTCTCAATATTTTCTAGGTTTTATATTTCACAAACCAACTCTTTATCAACCCATATTTTTCACTACAGCAGCTTTTGAATCATAGCAACGAGACTGGCTGCCGTCCCACTAGCCTGATCTTTATGTAAAATATAGTCAATACCATAGTCATTTTTCAATAGTCTCATTCGCTCTGTAAATGTGGACCAGTGGCGAGTTTCTAACTAGGTGGGAGGTATTATGATCAAATGAATTACCTGCAAGAGTGCAGTACTTTTGAAACTCAAACATACATTTATATTCATTCTCACTGCAGTGGAGCCAGGCTACATAGCTACCTAAAACTTGTTGTTTGGGAAGGGGTAAAAGCAGTTTAACCCATTTCCAAAAGGCATGCATTTGACACTTTTCATTAAAAAGCCTTGGGAAAACATTGAGACATTAGAAAAAAATGCTGAAAATCGACATTTTCTCCTTTTACCTCAATATTTTCTGTGCTATAACACAACAAAGTGCCATCTTTATCAAAATCCATTTTGTCGTTTGATGCATCTTTCAGATTGTGCATCCCTACATTTTTTTATTTTGGAAAGGATTAAGCATCTCTTGCAGGAGTGCGAACGCGAACATGAAATCCAAGCCAACAGCTGTTCATCCAACATAGGTGGAGAAAATGATAAGACAGAAAGAAGATGCTTGTTAGCTTACTTATAATCTTATAAAATAACAAAAGTATTTTAGATCCTCAAAAATAAGAAAAATAAAATATATAGTTGTTAGTTATATTTCAACACACCAGAAAGACAGGAAAATGATGGTGACTGAGACATAATTGTCTCGTCCATGTATAACTGCATTTCCCATTGTTTTAGTGAAACATTAAATTATCAAATACTTGTTTTTAACCCTTTCCCAAACAGCAAAATTAAGGGTTGTCCAATTTGAAAGCTGCTGCAGACGACAAAACAAATAATATCAAAGGTAAACAATGGACTATTTGACGTTTCTATTAGGTAACAATAGGAAAAACATTGAGACAAAAGAAGAAAACACTGGTAATCAGCATTTTCTCCTTTTGTCTCAATATTTTTCATGTTATACAATACACATTCCTGACTCAATAATTATACCAGAAAGTCCTGAATCTTGAAACCTGTTCCCAACTGCTCCCAGGAATGCCATGACAGTATGAAATTCTCCCAATCTGACAATAATTCGATCACGGAACGCAAGAGGACATTGCCACCGTATCTCCTGGGCTTTGGCGTATATTGCCTGGTCCATGACAAGCACAATGGATTGAAGATTTAAGGCTTGGGCAATCTCTAGACTTTTCCCAAGAATTGTTTGTACTGTTGCCTAATCTGTTGGACTTGAGTCAATTATGGGCAAATAACCAACATTGTTAATGGGATGTGAATCCTTGTGGAGAACTTGATTCCAGCCTGTCCATCCTGGAAGTAATCCATCAGTCTATAAAAGAAAAGAAAGGAAAGGTACTGTCCTGCACAAGTGAATGTATATCACTTACATATATACAAGTATATCCTGATATATACATGTATATTAGAAATTTCTCTCTTTCCCGTCTGGCAAAATTTTATGGAAGTCCAATTCAAAAGCTATTCTAGTGGACAAAATGAATATTGATAAAAGTTGGATTTGTGTACAATATAGCTTAGAAAATACAGAGGAAAAAGAAAATGCTGATCATCAGCATTTTCTTCTTTTACCTCAATGTTTTCACAAGCCTTTTCTATCAGTGACGTCAAAACCCTGTCTTGTTTGGGAAAGGGATTTAACACCATACAGTCTTTGTTAACCCTTTTCCAAATGTCAATATTTTAGGGTGGTCCAGACAACATTAACCCTTTCCCAAACAAGACTTGGTATTGACGTCTCTAAGTTGTGAGGCTTGTGAACACATTTAGGCAAAAGAAGAAAGTGCTGGTGATGTCACCAGCACTTTCCCCTTTTGCCTCAATATTTTCTGGGCTACAACATACATATTTTCTCCATTTAGTTTAATCTATTTTGTGGTCAGCAACTCCTTTCAAATCGGACAACACTAAAACTTTACTGTTTGGAAAAGGGTTAAGGTAACTAAAAAGGACATTTCTGTACAATATAGCACAGAAAATATTGAGGCAAAAGGAGAAAATGCTGATTGTCAGCATTTTTTTCTTTGGTCTCAATGTTTTCCTCAGCATTTTTTGTAAGGGAGATCAAAATTAGGTCTTGTTTGGGAAAGGGTTAAATATATATGGGAGAGCACGAGTCAACATGGTTACATTACGTTGTAACAGTGAGATTTTTCCTTGATGACAACTTTAGTTAGATAGATCATTGCTGCGGTGTTTTCGACCATTTTTTTTTTTAGTTTTAATACGAACCTAAGTGAGTTTTGAATTAGGGGTCCAATTTGGAAGCTGATGCAGATGTCAAAATGGATATTGATCATGAAAGGATGTACATATAATATAGCAAAGAAAATATTGAGGTAAAAGAAGAAAATGCTGATTGTCAGTGTTTTCTTCTTTTGCCTCAATGTTTTCCCAAGCCTTTTCTTATAAACACATCAAAACCAGGCCCTGGTTTCTCGAAAAAACTTAAGTATATTCTCATGAGAACTTGCTCAACTTCAAAAGGATACTCTCCAACGTTGAAGGGTGTTCACGTGGATTTCGTGCGATGGTGCTCACATTTGAGCATGAGAACGTACTTAAGTTTTTTCGAGAAACCGTGGACATCGAGAAACCGGGGCCAGGTCTTGTTTGGGAAAGGGTCAAGACAACCACAAACCTGACAATACTTTGCCAAGAAGTATGCTCTGTCCCTGACAATGGATTCTGTATGAACTTCCGGACATCGACTTAGATCCAGATTCTCACCTGCAATTAAAAATACATATATGTAATAAGTACCTGAGAACACCTGCTAAATGACATAAGAATAAGAGTATAAATACTCTCTTTAAGAATTTTATTTTGAGAAGATTTTGAGAAGATTATATTTTTCACCTTTATTTAGAAAAAGACATTAATTTTGTCATATGATTATTACCCAAACAAGACCTAATTCTTACGTTTCTAAGAGAAAAGGATTGGGAAGAAATTGAGACAAAAGAAGAAATGCAGAGAATCAGCATGTTCTCCTTTTGCCTCAATAAGTTCTATGCTTTATGGTACATAAATCCAATCTTTAGCTACATATATTTTGTCCTCTGCAGCATCTTTGCAATTAGACCACCCTAACACTATGCCGTTTGGGAATGTTTGGGAAATTCTCTCACCTTGAAACTGAATTGGTTCTCTTCGCTTCTGACCCTGATAATGCATAGCAGGCTCAGCTGGTGCCTCAATAGTGCGCTTCCGGTCTCGACACATGGAAGTGGACGGTTCTAGCTGTTGACCAGTGTCCCGCTGGATTATTATTCCATTGGTGTTATGTGTTGTCCCTTTGCCTATTTAGATATTGAATGAGAAACATATAAGTTGAACCCTTTCCAAAACGACAAATTTTAAGGTGCTCCAATTTGAAAGCCACTGCAGACGACAAAAGAGTTGTTGATAAAGAAATGATCCATGTACAATAAAGCACAGAAAATATTGAGCCAAAAGGTGAAAATTCTGATATCAGCATTTTCTTCTTTAGCCTCAATGTTTTCCCAAGCCTTTTCTATCAAGGACGTTAAAACCAGGTCTTGTTTGGGAATATCATTATTACATTTTCAAATTTAGGTTGATCAAGGTAAGAACAATTTAGCTAAACTTTATGTGGAAAAAACCAAAAAGACATCTGAATACATTTATCAATGACATCAACTCATCAAGGAAAATTATTCTTCTTTAATTGATTTAATATTTTAGGAAAGTTATCTAGTTATCACTCTCCATATTCTGACGCATGAACCCGATTAAATGAAAAGCATAGAATCCTTCCCCAAATAGATCTACTATATTAGTAATGTTCCGGTAATTACTGTGCGTTCCGGTATTTCTATGGACCCTAATCCGAGTCTTCTCTGATGTAAATACGCTCTTTGATATTTTGATTTTTCGCTATTTACATAAATAAATTTAATTAATTTAATAAATTTAATAAATTTACATAAATAGCGAAAAATCAAAATATCAAAGAGCGTATTTACATCAGAGAAGACTCGGATTATATGGACCCCTGCTAAACAAAATTCTTTAAAAAGCAATACATTTGTACTCACCTCACATTAACGTCTGTGCATGGAATAAGTGCATATATATCAAAATTTGACAGATGACAGCTACACTCCTTCATGGGGGCGGCCATTTTTTCAGGACCGGGCTGAAGCCTTTTAGGCTAAATACTCTCATCTGATTGGTCAATTATGGGCATCTTCAAAGACACTAAAATCGCGTTTTTCTAATTAGTGACCACATAATTTAAGGTAAACAATCCTGATTATGACTTTATACATTAATATCTTAATTATGAAATCAAGTTTTCCCCTTCACCCTCCAGCCTGAACCACTTTGTCACAATTTGCCGGCTCGGCCCACGGCCTAATAAAATCAAAACAAGATCGATGAACATTCATTTTTATTTCATTTTTCGGCTGGTAACAACTCTTACTTGCGGCAGAAAAAATACAATTAAATTCTATCATTGGGAAAAGAAATAGCAATACTAGAGCAGTGTCCCTCAATGGCAAAGAAAATGGTCAGTTTTGAGCACAATTTAAAGATTTGTTCTTCGGAATTAGCTTTTGTTGTAGTTGTTGGACTTTTGGCGCCATCTAGCAATCCGAGAAGCATCAGCAAGAACCAGGGTGAGTAGTATCCAGGTCACGAGGTTGAAATGACGTAACTAGTGTCGAAACCGAGGTCGTTAGGTTGGAACCCGAGTTACTTGGGTCGAACCCGAATAACATTATGAACTTACTCTATGATATAGTATTCGAATGAAAGCAGTGGACCAATCATTGTCGATATTAACAATAAATAAATAAATAAAAATTTGAAGAAACAAATGGCTGTAAATGTTGTAAATCATTTACAGATAAAATATTCCACATCGCGGGTATTATTCTAAACTCTCGTAACAATATTAATTTAAGGGGGAATGCTCCAGTTTCCTAAATTTTTTCCCAATAATAGAATTTATTCATATTTTGTATGTTGAAATTACATGTTATTACCAATTGAAAAATAAAATAAAAATTGGTTGTCAGCGATCTTGTTTAAATTTTATTGGCATTCGTATCACATAAACCTACATCGAAAAAATGCACAATTTCTTGCACCTGTCCAAGGTCACTAAAATGCTGATAAAAGCTGTATATTCATCGTTTAGTCCCGAAAACGGATTTGAAGTAACGTCTTACATTTATTGCGAACAGAAAACCCAAAATATGTGCTATTATAAATGCGTAAATGTATAAAACAGCATGCTCACATGTTCGGTTAGATCAACGAAGCTGGAGTGTTTTATGTCAAAATTTGCATATTTTTGGAAATATTCAAAGTTCTACATAATAGAATTTGATAAAACTCTCTCATTGTATTAAGCAACATGTCCTGGTAATAATTCAAAAAGAAAATGTATAGGTCAGCGCACTTATTCGTGAATTATGGCAATTTTTATCAGCTACACATGAATAAAATGACGCAAAACAGTGGTAAATGCATACACACTTACGGCTGTCTTGCTCTAAATATTCTATTTCCATCTTGAGAAAATCAGTTTCGCATAATAAATACGCTTTTACCGTCGAAAATGGTAAATTGTAATGATGTGTTATATTATTGAAAATCTGGTAGCGAAACATATTGGTACGAAACATTTAAATTACTACAGTAAAGTCCGAGTGTTCCGAAAAACTGGAGCATTCCCCCTTAAAAACTGCTGCAAACGACAGAAAATATTCTTAATTATCCTGTGTGTACAATATACAAACAAATGTAGCACAGAAATTATCCTAGTAAAATGAAACAAGAAGCTAGCCTTCAACATTTCTTTCTTTTGTTTCAATGTTTCAACAGTCTTTTAGGGACGTCAAAACGAGGACTTGTTTTTGCAACGACGTTCACCATGTGTGACCCGTCTCGCTAAAAGAGACTTTAAAGTAAGTGTGAAAAATATCGACCCTAGTCAGTCTGCGCAGTCCGCACAGCCAGACTAGAGCCGTAACTTTTCACTTGTATCTATTTTTTTCTAAATCTGGAAAATCTGAAATCTAAATCTTACTACTTGTTCGATTGTCGCATACAGTATCTGGTTGACATTTGCTGAGTCTGAAAAGATTGTCAAATCGTGGATTTTTTGACTCCTGATAAGGTCCCTAGCGTGACGGGTCACATATTGACTACGACGGTGAATCACGTGACATAACAATAACAAGAATTGCAAGAATTCTTCATTGAATATGTTAACCCTTTCTCAAACGACACAATTTTAGGGTGATCCACTTCAAAAACTGCCACAAACGACAAAATGGGAGTTATTAAAGGAAAGATTTGTGTATAATATGACATAGAAAATATTAAGACAAAAGGAGAAACTGCTGATTATCAGCAGTTTCTTCTTTTGTTTCAATGTTTTCTCAATCTTTTTCTAATAGGGACGTCAAAATTAGGTCTTGTTTGGTAAAGGGTTAATGAGTGATCGATTTGAAAACTGTTTGAAGCAAAGAAGAGGAAAAATACAAGAATTTTTCTTGACGTGGTGGATCAGCACCGGATAAAAAATCAAAAACTTCTTTATATAAGATGTTAAAGTGACATTTCACATCTTTATTTCATTTTTGAAAAGTATGTCTTGATGCAAAGATTGGCTATTCTAATGCGTAGAAATGCTATCAGTTCTTGAAGTTGTTATTTATAAGAGAAAAATAGGCCTTAAAAATTTAGACAGAAATGACAAATTCTATATAAATCTGAACTGTTGTCCACAACAATTTGTTTAATTTCAGCACAAAAACTATATTTTTCGTAAACGGTTCAATATTTTGATTTGAAAATTTGCTAGGGGGTAGATCTACGTTTCAAACCAAATGCAAATCAGTCACATATTTTACCACAGATTTGTTTAAGATTTTCTACAATAATTATTTTTGCTTTTATTGTTGTTGTTGTTGTTGTTGTTGTTGTTTTGCCACAAGATTCCCCACCATATTTACCTATATTGTTCGCCCTATAATTCCTTAGAAGCTCGAACGCCGCGAGGGATCTGGGCTCCACTAATTTACCGCCTTCATCTTTGCATGCCGCCTATTTCAATAGAAAATCAAATCAATCGACGGTGTTATAGAAAAACATCGTAACTACAGCTTGATTAAAGCTGCAGTTTCGAGGTTTTGCAATAAAACCAACGCAATTCTTTTCTAATATAACAAAAACTTCGGTCACGTTAAAAAATGTCGCAACTACAGCTTGGATCAGCTATAGTTAAGCCGTTTTGGAACGTTACCAATGATGTACTTGAATTGTCCATTTTCAATTTGATTGTTATTTTACAGAAAAATATGACAAGCACCAGTTAGGGACCACCTTCCATAACCCTTGGAAAGCAAACATCGGTTATCTTAACTCTTACCAATCAAATGTTATACACAGGTTTCAATGAGAAGCATATGCAAACGTGGTTCTGAACTGAAATGTGATGTCCTCGTGGTCAGGACAAAGGAGCATTGACGATGACCTCTAACCGGTGCCTGTCCGATGTTTCTGTCAGTTAACACTGGATTTTAATCAGATTTGTCAATAATAAAGAAATTGCAGAGGGTAATATTAAACTATTAGGGCACAGTGACGCATTTTGACTCCCTCACAAGAAATGGTCTGGGAAAACATTCAGTCCCTGAGCCAGAAACATGTTTGTCCCCCCCCCCCCCCGGGAATTTTGTAGACATAGTTTTTCATAAAGTACAATATCTTAGAAACATTTTGAGCATTGTTTGCACTCTGGCCGTTGGGGCTTTTGGCTGTAACCCTTATCTAAAACCCTTAACCCTTTTAAATTTTTTATTCAAATTTACAATACTTATTTGGTCATATTTTCATTGAATATTGTCCTACAGATGTCTAAATGGTATCAAATGAAAGCTTAAGACTTGCTCTTTCATTTGTAGTTATTTTATGCAAATTAGCTCATTTGCATATTCATGAATATTAATGATTTCCCTAAAAAATTCCATTTTTTTGGCGAAAATTTGATAAATACTTTCTTAAAAAAGGCGTTTTTGTCCAGGGGGAATTTTGTAAACATAGTTTATCAGTAAGAACATTTTATTAGAAACATTTAGAGCCTTGTTTGCACTCTGACGGTTGGGGCTTTTCGGCATGACCCTTATCTAAACCCATAACCCTACTAAATTGTTCATTCAAATTTTGAAAATGAATTTGGTCATATCTTGATTGAATATTTACACACAGATGTCAGAATGGTATCAAATGAAAGCTTATAACTTGCTCTTTCATTTTAAGATATGTTATGCAAATTAGCTCATTTGCATATTCATGAATATTAATTATTTTTCCTAAAATTGCGATTTTCGACCAATATCTGGTAAATACTTTCCAAAACAAGACATGTGCAGGGGAATTGTGTAAACATAATTAATCTTAAAGAAAATCATACATGAAACATTTTGAGAGATGTTTGCACTTTGGCTGTTGGGGCATTTGGCCAAAACCCTTACCTAAACCCTTAACCCTATAAAATTGTTCAATCATTTCAAAACGTTTTTAATCATATCTTGGTTGAATATTGACCTACAGATGTAAGAATGGTATCAAATGAAAGCTTATGACTGTCCCAATAATTTGCCATAAATTTTATGCTAATTATCTCATTTGCATATTCATGAATATTAATGACATTACTTAAAACTGTGACCTTTTTAGCGGGTAATTGGTAAATACTTTCAAAAACATTGTGTTTTTACTCAAGGGGAATCATGTAAACATAGTTTATCTTAAAGAACATTTTATTAGAAAAATTTTGAGCAATGTTTGCAATCTGGCGGTTGAGGCTTTTGGCCGTGACCCTTATCTAAATCCTTAACCCCATCAAATTTTTCATTTGAATTTTCAAAACGTGTTTGGTCATAGCTTGATTGAATATTAATCTACAGATGTAAGAATGGTATCAAATGAAAGCTAATGACTTTTTCTTTAATTTGCAGTTATTTTATGCAAATTGGCTGATTTGCATATTCATGTATATTAATGATTTGTCTACAAATTGTGATTGTTTTCAAGTTAAATATCTTCCAAAAGGTGGGATTTTTTTCTTTCTCGTGAGTTTTTAACCATCTGATATCCATGTTCACTCTTTTAACAACATCTAAGCCTTGTTTGAGATCTATTTGATGTTTTGTTTGGAAGTAACTGCAATTTTAAAGTGTGCAACCCATCATACTTTGTTCCTATAAATCTTATTATCAATGTATGTATTTTTTTGAAATCTTTATTGTTTAAGTGCAAATAAGGTTATTTGATTCCATGTATTGTACTGGTGTTCTTGCTTATATCTAGTTTAGTTGACAAAATGTTATCCTTTGATGAATCCAAATTGCCGCAAAATAGGACTTTGAACATTAACATTTTATTAAATGCCATATGATGATACAAAGGTGTCTAACCTGCGGGACTTTATTCTAATACACATATAAAATTAATTATTTCAATTATTTTTGTAATTTTTATGGCTGAATAGAGATCCTGGTATGTAGACAAATTGCATACATATAGCAGAATAACATTGTTAAGCAATTGTCAAGCTCCATTTTTTGCCATTCACATTGAGAAAACAGCATGATTTTGTTCCATCTGGAGAGCCCTTCCTTGTGTATTCCTCATAGCCAAGTCAATTTGTTGGCCTTAAGTGTATTTAATATGTGGCTGACAGATCAGGGACACTGGTGTTACCATTCCTTTTCGCTCTATTGAGGTATTTTAGCTTCAGATAATTTAAGCTTGGGGTGCCATATGTAAAGCCTGCGTATCAGATGCATAAATCAAGAAATGTACTCGCTGTATGTATGCAGCTAGAGTACAGAGAATAAACGATTGCGATCAAAAGATTATTGCAGTAATTTACGATGCATTTATTTGTCTGTATCAGATCAGAACAGATGTGAACTTTTAACCGATCCATACAATCGACGGCCCATGCTGAATGTACATTAAAATTCTTCCGAACTTATAAATGTGTCTTATATGTGCTTTCAGCATAGTATAACCTCACAATGGATTGAAAATAGTTCTCTTGCGATACACATACAATATCTTTCGATATGGCATATGTTTTCAAGGATGGCATTCGATAGCCATAGATATCTTCAGTTCAGTACTTTCCTGATATTCAAATGCTACAGCTAAAACCTGGTTTAGATCAGTATATGAAATCCCATATTAAGACACTTACTTTTTGCACTGTTCTAGGTCAATTTGAGTAAAATGATTAACATCACACTTGGTGGCAATCTTGAAATTACTTACACTCTGGGAGTTTGGCTAGGTAATCATAATGGACACCAACATAGATCAACACTAGAATGTCTATTTAATGCAAAGAATCATCAACATTTATTGTTCTAAACATAACAGGGTTACTATGTACTTAAAATTACAGGGTTACTATATAACATATACGTTAGCACTGTCAAATGGAATAGATTTTATGGATTTTCCACAATAAATGTGGTTTTATCCCAAACATTTAAAGAATCAGTAATATTCATGAACAAGGGGACCATGATGGTCCTTAATCGCTCACCTGAACCTAGATAGAAAGAAAGTCACAATGTTGTCGCTCACCTGAACCTAGATAGAAAGAAAGTCACAATGTTGTCAAGTTCAAGAGCGCATAATTTAAGATGTGAGATTATGCTCCAGCTGAAAACTGCTTTCATAATCTTGAATGATCAATATTTGTGGATGTTGCAGTAAATACAAAGTGGAAGAAAACAACAATTTTGTCACAGTCAAGGGCACATAACTCTGTTCTGATAAAAATATTCTCATCAACATTATGTCCAATTTTTTTGATTGGTCATTATATTGTTAGAGTGAAAATAAAGTTGAAAACTGTAATTTTGTGAAATTCAAGGCCAATAACTCTAGTTTTTCAAGTCAAATCAAGCTGAAAATTTCACTCATCCAGGACCCTATGGCCACAAACATTGTGGCCAAGTTTTGTCTTGATTAGTCAATAAATGTAGATGCTACAGTGTAAACAAAGTCGAAAACAGCAATTTTGTCAAATTCAAGGGCACATAACTCCAGACTTCCTACTTCAATCACACTGAAAATCGAAGTCATACAAGATCTTATGGGTACCAACATTGTGGCAAAGTTTTGTCTTGATCGTCAATACTTGTAGATGCTAGAGTGGTAACAAAGTCAAAACTAATCATTTTTGACGTTCAAGGGCACATAACTCCGGACTTCCATGTCCGATCTGACAAAAAATTGAACTCATCTGAGAACTTATAAATACCAACAATGTTGCAAAGTTTTGTTTTGATCGGTCAATATTTGTAGATGCTAGAGTGGTAACAAAGTCAAAACTAGCCATTTTTGACGTTCAAGGGCGCATAACTCCAGACTTACTGGTCTGATCTGATCTGAGTCAAAATCACACTCATCTGAGAACTTATAGTTACCAACATTGTTGCAAAGTTTTGTTTTGATCGGTCAATATTTGTAGATGCTAGCGTGGTAACAAAGTCAAAACTAGCCATTTTTGACGTTCAAGGGCAGATAACTCCGGACTTTCTAGTCCGATCTGACCCAAAATCGAACTCATCCGAGAACTTATCGTCATACATGTTTTGACCAAGTTTGGTTAAGATTGGTCAATATTTGTAGATGCTAGAGTGGTAACAATGTCAAAACTAGCAATTTTTGACATTCAAGGGCAGATAACTCCGGACTTTCTAGTCCGATCTGACCCAAAAGCGAACTCATCCGAGAACTTATGGTCATACATGTTTTGACCAAGTTTGGTTAAGATTGGTCAATATTTGTGGGTGCTAGAGTGGTAACACCAAAATGTGGACATACGGACGGACGGACAGACGGACAGACGGACGCCGACGGACAAAAAGCAACCACAATAGCTCACCTTGAGCACTTCGTGCTCAGGTTAGCTAATAAGCAAATGATCAAATTGCCATTATACAACCATTTCACTAGATTTCATTTGATACCATTATGACGTTTGTATGTCAATTTTTGATCAAGATATGACTGAAACATGTTGAAAATTTTAATGGACAATTTGATAGGGTTAATGGTTTAGATAAGGGGTTTTGCCAAAAGCTTCTACTACCACAGTGCAAACATCGCTTATAATGTTATTTATATAATGTTCTTTAAGATAAATAATGCTTGCATAATTCCCCCTGAACAGAAACGTCTTGTTTCTGAAAGTATTTTCTGAAAGTATTTAACACGTTTTCGCTGAAAAATCACAATTTTAAGGAAAATCATTAATTCTCATGAATATGCAAATGAACTAATTTGCATAAAAAATAATAGCACATGCAAGAGTCATCCATAAGCTTTCATTTGATACCATAGTGACATCTGTTAGTAATTGTTCAATCTGGATATGACCAAAAACGTTTTGAAAATTCAAATGAAAAATTTAATGGGGTTAAGGATTTAGATAAGGGTCACGGCCAAAAGCCCCAACCGCCAGATTGCAAACATTGCTCAAAATTTTTCTAATAAAATGTTCTTTAAGATAAAATATGTTTACATGATTCCCCTTGAGTAGAAACACAATGTTTTTGAAAGTATTTACCAGTTACCCGCTAAAAAGGTCACAGTTTTAAGTAATGTCATTAATTTTCATGAATATGCAAATGAGATAATTAGCATAAAATTTATGGCAAATTATTGGGACAGGCATTTGCTTTCATTTGATACCATTCTTACATATGTAGATCTAGGTCAATATTCAACCAAGATATGATAAAAACGTTTTGAAATGACTGAACAATTTTATAGGGTTAAGGGTTTAGATAAGGGTTTTGGCCAAATGCCCCAACAGCCGAAGTGCAAACATCTCTCAAAATGTTTCATGTATGATTTTCTTTAAGATTAATTATGTTTACACAATTCCCCTGCACAAAAATGTCTTGTTTTGGAAAGTATTTACCAGATTTTGGTCGAAAATCACAATTTTAGGAAAAATAATTAATATTCATGAATATGCAAATGAGCTAATTTGCATAACATATCTTAAAATGAAAGAGCAAGTTATAAGCTTTCATTTGATACCATTCTGACATCTGTGTGTAAATATTCAACCAAGATATGACCAAATTCATTTTCAAAATTTGAATGAACAATTTGGTAGGGTAAAGGGTTTAGATAAGGGTCACACCGAAAAGCCCCAACCGCCAGAGTGCAAACAAGGCTCAAAATGTTTCTAATAAAATGTTCTTACTGATAAACCATGTTTACAAAATTACCCCTGGACAGAAATGCCTTGTTTTGGAAATTATTAACCAAATTTTAATAAAAAAAATTGACAATTTTAAGGAAAATCATTAACATTCATGAATATGCAAATGAGCTAATTTGCATAAAATAACTACAAATGAAAGAGCAAGTCATAAGCTTTCATTTGATACTATATTGACATATGTAGGCCAAAATTCAATGAAGATATGACCAAATAAATGTTTGTATATTTGAATAAAAAATTTAAAAGGGTTAAGGGTTTTAGATAAGGGTTACAGCCAAAAGCCCCAACGACCAGAGTGCAAACAACGCTCATCTTGTAGCATTTGTTATAAGCTTTCAGAAAATCATACCCTTCAAAATTCTCCTTGGGGGAGCAGGGGTTATTGGTGGCTCAAGGTCTAATTGTGAATCAAAGTACTGAAAGTACTGTTAGAGAGCGTATTTGACACAACATAAATTTCAAACTGTGACAATATTGCATGCTTACATAATTGGGAGCATTCTGTGTGATCGTCATGCAAAACCATCATCGAATATAAGTGGAGTTGTGTCAGGCCCGTAGGAAGCAATTTCATATTGTTGAAGCCCATGTGTCTGAATTATTGCGGGGGGGTGGGGGTGGGGGGGTGGGGCTAAATTGGATTTTCCCTAAATTTTCATTGTAAAATAAGGAGAGTTCAGCACTTTTGGCTATGCATTCAACCATGAATGGAGGAATGTATTAACTATTGACAACATAATTGAAGCCTCTTTTTCTGTGATGCAGCATAGTGTCATCATACAACAAAAAATTTCCGAACAACAAAAGCTGATGCAAATGACAAAATATTTTTAAAGTTTAGAATTGTGCATAATATTGTTCAGAAAATATTGAGGCAAAAGGAGAAAGTGCCTCAATGTTTTCAAAACTTTCTCTTGGAGACACGTTTGATTGGGAAAGGGAAATTCAAATCAACCCATTCATAAATGTATGAGAAGTTGAGTTGATAAGGAAATTTGCTCTAATGACCCTTTTATCCACGGCATAACATACTACGGCTTTACTACACTATGGCTTTACTACACATTACCCAGATAGACACTCACTATGCACTAGAATCTGTCTGTGGAATGTGATTCTATTTTTAGACTGTTTGCATTGTCCAAAATTTAGGTTACATGACTTGACTGAATGACCTGCATGACCCAATTGTAAATGACAAATTACTACACTGATCTTTTTTCTATTTAATTAAGACTTGTTTACTTGAATTTTTTGCATAGATCATACAAGTCATATATTTTTATATAATAACATGTATGGTTGTAGACTATTCCAATTGTTGTTTAGATCTATTTTGTCTTTATTGGAAGGAACTATTTCTGTTGTTCGGTTTGCAAAATATTGGCTTGTGGCCTCTGGCTGCTAATAGAGAGACTACGCTCTCTAAAAACTAGAGTTACTATGGTTACAGAATCAGATTTCACAGATTGACTCGTAGGGATGATTGCAAAATCAAATTTAACACATTGACTCGTAGCGATGGTTACTAAATCAGAATACACAGATTGACTCATAGGGATGATCACAATATCAGATTTCACAGATTGACTCGTAGGGATGAGTACAAAATCAGAATACACAGATTGACTCGTAGGGATGATCACAACATCAGATTTCACAGATTGACTCGTAGGGATGAGTACAAAATCAGATTTTACAGGTTGACTCGTAGCGTTGATTACAAAACAAATCTAACAGATTGATTTATAGTGATGGTTACAAAATCAGATTTCACAGATTGATTCGTAGTGACGGTTGTTACAATTTCAACAACTTCTCTTAAATTTCAAACAAGTTTTAATTTCGTAGAATTTAATTTAGAATTATTGTCCAAAATGATTACAACGGTCCCAGTTTGCCAAAGATGTGTCAGTTTCAGAGATTGACCAAAAGTAATGCCCGCTCCGCTTCTGGGCGGTGTTAAATACAAATTTGGTGGTCAGCTGACCATTGCAGGGCGTTAATGTAACACGTTCTTGCAAAGGTCCAGCGACGATTGGTCACTTCAACTCACATGATGGAGGGTTCATAAGTAACTTGAATAATTAACTTAATTTAGGTCAAACCCCAGATCAGTCTGAGCTACATGTTGTGGCTTGTTTTATAATCGCCAAAAATAGGATGGTTGACCGAGGTGACGATGTACAACGACAGTTCAGGGTTGACCCTTTCTGTATATTTTCTAGTACGCTATTTGCTTCGACTCTTTATACAGCCATAGGTCGTTGTATTACATTCCTCTCCTTCTTCGTTAAAGAAATTTATCTTACATTTTATTATGTATGTTAATTTCTTTGTTTAATGTGAGCGATGTGAGTGAAGTGCCCAATTTCTTATAAATTTGTAAAATTTCTAGATTTTGTTTTTATGTCTGCATAATATATGCTCCTGGCACCATTTTTACAACACATTTCAATAAAAGAAAACAACTAATAAAATCATTATTAAACAATATCGTCTTTGTTTTGTCAGTCGTCGTACCAGAAACCATCCGTTGTACCATGTAACGTCCTCGTATCATGTGAAGTTACTATATTTACTACTTAATAAAAGAGTTAAATTGAACTCATAAGAATTAAATCAATTACAATGAATACATATACTTGTATGACAATCCAAAAAACATATCATCGCTTGCAATTACCAACCAGATGGAAACTATACTGAATCTACAGGAGAGCGATGTTCATACTTGTATATTAATAATGTTATTAAATTATCATTGCTTAATGTATCAAGTCATTAAGAGTCCATGTTTGTTCGATTGTGCTGTTCGAAGTATCGATAACGTTGATAACCCAATGGCGTTGTACCAACCCAAGTAAAGTATCGACCAAGTTGTTTACACGTGTATTGACGTTACGTGTACAGATTGACGGCCGCCGAATGACCGTTTACTACACCACAGGTTTATGGTGTACGTGTCCTCAGGAGGTTACCAGGTAGACTTGTGAATTGACTGACTAGTCCATATATGTATACTGACGATAATTGTTCAAGTGTCTATTTCTGTGTTACGATCGAGTTTCTTGTGACATCCAATATTGGATACACTCGCCGGTGTACCTCAGCTTCACATGTGTCCGTCTGCGTCTCGTTAGCCAGTAGCTTTGACATGACCATCACGTCTCGATTATCCGATTCTTCTTTTTCACAGAGTTCCTTTGTCTCGTAATCAATAGCTATTTGTTCCTTTGTTCTAGACTTTTTCTTTGTATTTCTTTTTGATCTTATCAATTTTGAAAACAATGCATATTTGTACTTTTTGAAAATAAATCCAAATATCAGTATGGCGACAACAATACAAACAACTATAATTAGATACCCCCATAAAGGAAAGTGCTTTGGAAACTTCATTTCCTCAATTACTTGTAACCTGTCTAAGTGGTCAAGTAAGGTGTTTAATGGGAATTCTTGTAAGTCGTCAAGTTTCTTTGGTAATTTCATTGTATTATTTTGAATTACGTCCAGTCTAGTAATATCATCCCATAGTCTAAAGTCTGTGAAATTATAGGATTTCAACATAAAAATAGCTGGATTTGTAACGTTTTCATTCGTATGTCGTTCGTAATATCCCATCAAAGTAAAGGCATTTGAAGTAGCTATACAATTTTTATGTAAATTAAGAAAACCATACGGCGGTTGTACTTGAAACTTTTTCTTCGACGATCGCTTATCATTACAAACGATATTCAATCCGAATTCGCGTTTTGTTATTATCAAATACACGTCATTTATCAAATAAATGGCTGTCGGCAAGAAAGAATGTTTCATCCAAACATTACAATGTTTCTTAACTTTACGTTTGTCTTCCATGAAATTGCTTAAAATGCAACTTTTGCCTACATTTACATTTCTGATTGGTTCTTTTACATTGCAAATTTTCAAAGTTGGATCACTACATTGATACGCATGATCATCGTCTAATAGCATATATCTCGTGCGTTCTGGATTGATTGCCAGGTAATTTGATTCTAACCTGTAATAAGCCAATAGTTCCTTTTTGTCATGAGGTGTCGCGCCAATTAACGGCACTGGTAATGAGTAAGCTTTGTAAACTTCAAAAGTTTGTGCGTGTTCGACTAACGGAATTTGAATGGTTATGATGACATGATTGCCCTCAAATAACGTAACGCATGTCAGAAATTTATAATACTCGAATAGTTTCGTCAGTGGGTCATGAGGTAAACCTATTGTCTTCGGAAGTCGTGACTGAATTACAAGCAACAATTGTCGTAAATCATTCGCAGAGATGGTGCTTGGTGAAAGCCTTTGCATAGTAATCATTTGAACTTGCATTTGGAAATGTAAATAAAAGTACATAGATCTTGATAAAGCATTCTTTATGTTATCAATTATTAAATTCAGTTGAGCTGAAAAGACTGCTAAGCTCTCTACATTATTTATTTTAGTTTGCAATTGACCTGTTATATTTACAATATTTTTCTCTATAACCTCCATCGCGATTATAATTTCATTGATTTTTTGCCGATTTTCTTTGACTTCAAGTCTTGTTACATTTAAGATTGTGATTGATTCTTTCAAAACATGTGTCAAATCTAATTGATTCTGTGCTACTTTTCTTACATTACTCTGAATTTTCTCTACATCTGCTTCGGTTAAAACACCAAATAAAGAGTTCATAATACTGCCTACAAAGTTAAATAATCCTCTCTTAACTCTTGTGGGTGAGTCACGTAATAACTTATAGTCATTAAAACTCATAACTATGTCTGAGTGAATACTCCTTAATACTTCGATTTCATTTCTAAACCCATCAAATATATGTTTGTATTTGTCATTTGCCGTCTTGTCATACACTATGACTAATTGATGTGCTATTTTTGCTGCATTGTCTATGTCTGATGACAATTTTGATAAGAAGTTTTCATAAACTCCCAAGTCAATAACAAATGATATCAACCAACGTGATCTTGACATAGAAAACTGACCTACATTATGAAAGAATGTACTTTCATGGAAAAAGCTACTAGCTTGACTAGCTAAAACTAAGGAAACAAATACTATCACTAAGGATCCCATCTGTCCTATGTTCTCTACATGAACCTGTAAGTATAACAAAGAATCTTACCTATCATATATGAGGTGACCGTGCTTTGGTGCAATACGCTAAAACGTACGGTTCATTATGAAACCCCTCACTATGAATCCCAGGCCTATTCAGTGGCAAAGGGTTGCTTTCCCTTATATACGAGTTCTTTTCGTACCTGTTTTACGATCAGACCACAAGCCTTCTTTCTCATGGATTCAGTATCATTTCCCTATGACACAACCATTATTTATATAAATAGCAGTGACCGACTTACTGTTGTTGCCAAAAGCAAATATGGAAAGCGTCCATACTAAGTTAACAAAGTAACATTCAACTGTCGCGACCCGCTATTAAAATACCAAACTCTTTAACTAAACGTGTGTCTTGTCCAAAATACTGCATTAGACAACTATCTTCGTATATCACAACTAAACATGACTCGTAAACAATTTAGACATTTCATCTATAGCAAATTGCTACTCAAATAACAGTCTATAGTAACCATAAGTACTAAACTACTGTTTCTTATAAGCGACTAATTACAACTTCCTTAACTTATCGCTATCGGTTAAAGAAATTTTGAAGCCCTAAAACAATTAATCTAACAAGCTCGACAAGGCATCTAACAAATGTTTGACCTTTCGCTTCTTGTTTGTTCTTGTAGATTTAAGCCTAACGCCAACTTAGCATTTTCTGAATTTACTCTTCTTATTATCATTTTTTACCTATTACTGCGAGGTATGATTCGGTTACCGCTTGTATTAATCTTAAAGTTTTTTTTTTTAGATCGGCCATCGATGTGCCGGCTTCAAGACACATGACGCACTCTATTTATTTATTCAGTCCATCTTTTTCTGTCACGGTGTTCGTCCGTCCTATGTCCCCTTTTGTTACAAATATTACAGAATTTATAATTTGAACATTTAGCATGATCAACCTCCATGGGTTGTTCATCACTTTGCTTAAACTGCAACCTATCTGGATTTGAATTATTTCTCACTGCGCAGCGATATACTATGCCCTGCTCGCGTAGTGCTATTTGATAAGCGTCCTCGAACGTTCGCGGAGACGTACGTTCAACTTGTGCCCTTATTGTCGGGTCAGAAAGACCGCACAAGAAAATTGTTAATAATTGAGATTCAACGATCTCGTCTATGGCCTGATTCCTATCCGGGTACGCCCTTTCAGAAAGACTCAAGAGCCTTTTTAAACTAATTGCCCAATGCCTTCGGTTTGTAATACATGTATTGACATTAATTTCTCGTATTTGTAACAAAATTATTGTTTTGTCTTTAGTGTAGATTTACTAAAATATTTGTCTGTCTAGTCAAAATAAATGCACTGTCGACTGTCATGTCCTCTGTTGGCCTAATTTGTAAATACATATATGCCCTAAAGGTATACTTAACTAACTAACTTACTACACTCATTCCTGAATAACTTAATTTAAAAAAATAGGAATTAAATATACATATAATTTTATTGAATTTCTTTTTATAAAGTACTATTATTTGTTTTGTTTCTTTTTTCCTAATTCCCTGGTGGCCGTTCAGGTGGTCGTGTGCGCAATACAGGCCTTCTTTCTAACAATTCTTGTAGTAATTGTAATTTTATTCGTGCTTGTTTCATCCAGTCTTTTAAGTTCTGTCGATTACCATCAAAATAATGTATGTTGAAGTTAAGTTTGCCATTGTCCGGCTGTCTGTCTATGTTTAACCCTTCGAGCGAGCGTACAAAAGTTTGTGCACTCTCATTCACTACCCTAGAATTAATATCTAGATTTTGACAGTTTTGTAATAAAATTTGGTTATTTTCATCAATGGACTTGGCCAAAGCTTGTATTTGTTGTTCCGCCATTTCTATATTTATAATGATTTAACAAAATAAACAATTATAAGTCTAGAATTCGAGAATTTAAGCTATTACCTTCTTGGGTGTCCTTGTATCCGTACGTACACTTGTTGTATTATAATGTTAATGTTAATAAAATTAATATGTCCGTCTGTTATTCACCGTTTTGTCCCTAGTTCACTGTTGTATTTACACTTGTAATATTATAATATTAATGTTAATTTAATACGTCCGTCTGTTATTCACCGTTTTGTCCCTAAATTTTCTGAATTCTTCTTCTTTTCTCTCTTTATTTTCCTATTCTTCGCGTTGTGTTCTCGTTTTTTCCAAGTTCATAACTAATTAGTTTAGAATAAATGTTTAAACTAATTATCCTGGGAACTTAGGCAACCAAAATAACTAGATCGTATGTTACAATTTCAACAACTTCTCTTAAATTTCAAACAAGTTTTAATTTCGTAGAATTTAATTTAGAATTATTGTCCAAAATGATTACAACGGTCCCAGTTTGCCAAAGATGTGTCAGTTTCAGAGATTGACCAAAAGTAATGCCCGCTCCGCTTCTGGGCGGTGTTAAATACAAATTTGGTGGTCAGCTGACCATTGCAGGGCGTTAATGTAACACGTTCTTGCAAAGGTCCAGCGACGATTGGTCACTTCAACTCACATGATGGAGGGTTCATAAGTAACTTGAATAATTAACTTAATTTAGGTCAAACCCCAGATCAGTCTGAGCTACATGTTGTGGCTTGTTTTATAATCGCCAAAAATAGGATGGTTGACCGAGGTGACGATGTACAACGACAGTTCAGGGTTGACCCTTTCTGTATATTTTCTAGTACGCTATTTGCTTCGACTCTTTATACAGCCATAGGTCGTTGTATTACACGGTCACAAAATCATAGTTCACAGATTGATTCGCAGTGACGGTCACAAAATCATCGTTCACAGATAGACTCGTGGAGAAAGTAACAAGGCCGGTCTGCCAACTTGTTATCATCAGTTCCATTGGCAAAAGCCACACAAACATTGTGAAAAACTAGAGTTACGAGGCTTTTATTCCAAATGGCGATATCACGGTGGGGATTGTGCATGATGGGATGGATAACGAATACGATGTATACGGACAAAATTTGCCTCGCTTCAGGTTAGGAATTGTGCAATAATTTTCTTATTTCTGCTCCAATTTTCAAGCGGTTCGTTGCATGTACCCCGCATTAGTGAGCTCTTTCCTCGGATATATGACTTGTTTGTAGAATCTTTGTACTTTGTCCAAAAATTGATCCCAACCGACCAGAAAAACGACAAAAAATTCAGGCCCTTTTTCTAGTCGGTTGGGATCAGTTTTTGAGAAAAGTACAGGGAAGTTCCAGATAAATAATACATCTGAGAAAAGGGCTCAGTAAGACGGAGTACATGAAACAAATCGCATGAAAATTGACGCAGAAATAAGAAAGTTATTGCACAAATTCTTACCTGAAGCGTGGTTAATCTGGCCGTAGTCGTTACCATTTCGCTTTCTGGTCGGTTGGGACAATATTTCGGAAAAAGTATCATGAGTTATCTAATATGTCATACATCCGATGAAAGAGCTCGATAAGGCGGGGTACATGCAGCAAACCGCTTGAAAATTGATACAGAAATAATAGAGTTATTGCAAAATGTCTTACCTGAAGCGAGGCGAGTTGGCATCAAATTTTGTGCAAACAATAGACTGCGTTTACCGTTATGTTTTGATAAACCGTCGGTGTTGTTATAAAATCTCGTAACTACGGTTTGATTCAAGCCGTAGTTACGAGATTTTATAACAACACCAACGAAATACTATTTATTTGTCCGAAATTACGTCACGGTTTACTTGATAAAATCGTTCCCTATTGTCGGTAGTCGTTATCCATCCCATCATGCACAATCCCCACCGTGGATATGGCATTTACTTATAAAAAGAGGCTTGACCACGACACATGGTCGGAAAAGAGACTTTAACACTATAATGTAATAAAATATATACAAATATGTGACAGGAAGGGAGAAAAAGAAGAAGAGCTTACTATTGCATCACTATATTTTTTCTTTCCTAGTTGCACAAAAAAGCAGGTGCCTGCTATCTCCAGCCATCCATCCAGACATCCTACTAAATAAAACAATATCACAAAATTATTCCTCATGGAGTATATAAACAATTAATAGAACACTCTCAATTTGATATTTCGGCAAAGTTGTCCTTGTTTTCAAGAAGATGAAAAAAAAAAAAAAAAAAAAAAAAAAAAAAAAAAAAAAAAAAAAAAAAAAAAAAAAAACGAAATAAAATAAAAGAAATATGTAGTGAGAAAAAGTATTTTGATCATCTTGAAATAGGCAACTTTTCCGAAAAATTAAATTAAGCAAACGCTAACAAGACCTGATTTTGACGTCCCTAATAGAAATGACTTTGGAAAACATTGAGACAAAAGAAGAAATGTCTGATAATCAACAACTTCTCCTTTTGTCTCAATATTTTCTGAGCTATATTTTGAATAGATCTTATCTTTATTAATATCGATTTTGTAGTCTGTAGAAGTTTTCAAATTGGACCACCCTACAATGTGTCGTCTGGGAAAGGGTTAATCAACTATAAAATTAAGGTATATGACCCATCATTAAAAACACCACTTTCTAGCCATGCGACATGCATCAAATTATACACACTTGTAAATATACTTCACATAAGTTTATTCACCGTGCCGGATTTAAAGATTATGCTTCAAGAAGAAAATAATTTACAAATATTATTTTACTCTATATTCATATGCAAGGAAGGTAATTTTGAACATTTTTGTCAAATATTTCCATAAGTATGCACTTTAATTCAAAATTCTAAACCATACAAAATGCTTATGTTTGTATTTGGAATGGAAATCTAATACAGTTTAGGAATTACTGACACTTTTCAAATTTCGCCTCTGGCTCTGCATTTCATTCTGAGTTCGTAAACCTTTATCAACTATAAAATTAAGGTATATGACCCATCATTAAAATACCACTTTCTAGCCATGCGACATGCATCAAATTATACACACTTGTAAATACACTTCAAATAAGTTGATTCATCGTGCCGGATTTCAAGAGTATGGTTCAAGAAGAAAGTAATTTACAATTATTTTTTTTACTCTATGTTCATATGCAAGGGAGGTAATTTTGAACATTTTTGTCAAATATTTCCATAAGCAAGCAGTAATTCAAAATTCTAAACCGTTCAAAATGCTTATATTAGTATTTGGAGTGAAAATGTAACACAGTTTAGGCATTACTGGCACTTTTCAAATTTCGCCTCTGGCTTTTTGGTGCTAATGACGGGTTATATACGTTAAATACATCGTTGCTTCTAAACAGCAACAACAAGAGCCGTCAGGGACGGACAATGCTCCCCGAATAAGGCATTGTCACAATAAATGTATGCCATGCAGAGCTAACATAAAGCTAACAAATGTTAAGCCCCCTTTTTGCATGACATAATTTTTTATACCAAAATTTCACATAGTTTATTGTCAAGGGCATCTGATTTACTACTCAAATATGAAATTTCATCAAATTCTGACCATTAGACTAGGAGAAATTAGAGTAAAACTGTATTTTACCTTAAGTCCCCTTTTCCCATGACGAGGCCTCAAATCCAACAAGAGTGCCATAGTCACAATATACGCCGCCCCAGAGACTAAGTTTTAAGGGACATAACTCAGGCAAAAATCAATGAACCATAAAATCATTCCTTCATGCACATCTACCAATTCAGGTGATAACATTGACCAAGTTTCAAGAAGATCCAGCCAGAAACTTAGGAGGAGTTGTGTTGACAAGAAAAGTGGACGGACGTACGGACGGACGGGCGGACGGATGGACGGACGGACAGACGGAGAAGATGACGCCAATATACGTCCGCCTCCGGCGGCGTATAAAAACCGGGAAAAGTACATCGGCATTATGTCATAGGGAGTTCACATGGTAAGTTTCATTTGATTTGGTCCAAGGGTTATGGAGAAATCACTCTGGACGGACGGACAGACGGACGGACGGAATGACGGACGGACCGGACGGACGGACGGACGGACAGACAAAGCGGCGACTATATGCTCTCCCTTCGGGGAGCATAAAAACAAATCACAACTGCAGCTTTTTTAAAAACCAAAGTATAGCTCACGATAAATAACCTGGCAGAGCATAACAAGCTTATAGCTACAGCTGTTCTGCCAGGTCATTTACCGAAATCAGTCGGCAAAAATTTGGACCGGTCTAAATATTCAAAGATAATGTGGACGGCTATTCCAAATGAATCAAATTTCACACAATCAAATAAAATTTTTTCGGACCTTTAAGAAAGAAAACATTGTTTGACATGAAAAAAATGCTTGTCACAGGCAGGGAATTTCTTCATTTACCACTATGTTTTCCGAAGCCTTTTTCTTGAGGGGCGTACAAATGCATCGATGTGTGGTTAAGATCATAACCCCTTACCCACAGTGGTTAATCACGTGACTCAGAAATTCAGAAAACCTTCAATAGTTTTGTAAATACTTAACTAATTTGAACTCGGTTTGAAGGAGAGAAGGCAGGCAAATGCCAAGAATAATCTAGATGTAGGGACATTTTGAAAAAAAAAAAAAAAATTGGTTTATCTTCAATAACTTTTTATCAGTTGATTTTTCAAAAAATCAACACATTCATCTAATGCGTGACGTCTGTCCACCTCCTCTGCTTCAAACCGAATTCAAATCGATTTCGTATTAACAAAATTATTTAAGATTTTCTGAAATTGTTGTATCACGTGATTATCCATTGTGTTACTGGTGGCCGTCAGATGTCATTGTAAGTTAACACCGGATTCGCGGTTGAGAGAGTGGATCAACGGATGGATAACAGCTACAACCAAAAAATCCCGATTCCGGTAAAAGATTTTGCAATACCTGTTTTATTTCTGCGTCGATTTTCAAAGGGTATGTTACATGTAGCCCGCCTTAATGAGCTCTTTTCTGAGATTATATGAATTATTTCTGGAATCCTTTCACTTTTTTCCTGATCCCAAACTGACCAGAAAATAAAACGATAACGACTACGGACAAATTAGCCACGCTTCAGGTAAGATATTGTGCAATATCTTTCTTATTTGTGCGTCAATTTACAAGCGGTTTGTTGCATGTACCCGTCTTACTGAGCTCTATCCTCAAATGTATGACTAATTTGAAAGCTTAGGCACTTTTCGTAAAAGTTGATCCCAACCGACTACAAAAACGATCTGATTTTTTGTCGATTTTTTGGTTGTTTGGGATCAAGTTTTAAAAGGAGTAGAAACATTTCACAAACAAGTCATAACATTTAGGAAAGAGCTTAGTAAGGTGGAGTACATGCAAAAAAACCGCTGCACATTTAACACATAAATTAGAAAGTTATTTCACAGTTTCATACCTTAAACGGGACTCTTTTTGCCATAGTTGTTATCCACCCCATAATGCACAATCTTCACCGTTTTGATCAGACCTTTATGCTAGATATGATATTGAAAGTATTCTTGCCTTTTTTCGAGACAGCAGTCCAGGAGGAGTACGGTTCGAGCCTATGTTGGTAATACAGACCATTAACGGCGCCGGCAGAAAGTGCACAGCTCATATCGTCTTGGCTGAAAGCCGCAGATAGACAACTTGCATTCCTGCTGCATTTAGCGGCACATGCCATCGCGCTCACCGACGACCCTTCAAAATACACGAATTCGTCCTTGATTTTGTTCCCTAGCAGCAACTTGAACTCGGTACCTTCGGGTTCCGTGACCGTGGAATGAATATACATCACCACGAATGAGATGAATTGCCGAAATAAAAACGAATGTAGACCTCTCATCTCCCTGCAAAATACTGGACAGAGCTATAAATAAGAGGAGGTTTTGCATCTTCAAAATGAAAAATACATTCAGTATTCATCAAACCCTATGTTGTGGGTTCTCATTTGAATCGTCTCTGGGTATTCATTTGAATCGTGGAGACGATTCAAATGAGTACCCACAACATAGGATTTAGAATTGAAACAACAAAGTTATCGATGTCTTTACGTCCTTTTATAGGAGCTCCGAATACACCATGCTAGTGTTATTTTTTCAACTCGAGTCCTTTTCTTACAAAAAAAAAATCTCATAAAACATTGAACGGCGTTTTTCTTCCATTTTGATATGATTACAGTGTATTCTTTTATCACGCCTAAAAATAAAAGCCATAAGACATACAGAGCAAATTTATAATCCATTATTGCAATTCACACATTAGGCCTACTATACGACTTTTTACATATTACAAGTGCTTTCAATATGAAAATTTTAGATAAATCATTTTTAAACGAAAACTTACCTCAAATTTTGTGAAATTCCAAGCCTTTGTAATTTATTAAGATTTACACCGTGCAACTCACCAATTAAGGCGGAATGCTCCAGATTCCTATTTTTCCCCAATAATAGAAATTATGATATATAAAACAGCATGCTCACGTGTTCAGTTAGATCAACTAAGCTGAAGTGTTTTATGTCAAAACTTGCATATTATTTTTGGAAATATTTCAAGTTCTACATAATAGAATTGATAAAAATCCCTCATTGTATCAAGTAACATGTCTTGGTAATAATTCAAAAAGACAATGTATAGGTCATCCCACTTATTAGTGAATTACAGTATTATTTATCAGCTACATGAATAAAATGCCGCAAAACATTGATAACTGCATACACACTTACAACTGTCTTGCTCTAAATAATCGATTTCCATCTTGGGGAAATCAGTTTCGCATAATAAATACGCTTTTACCGTCGAAAATGGTAAATTGTAATGACGTGTTTTATTATTGAAAATATGGTAGCGAAGCATTTAATATTCTACAGTAATGACCGAGTGTTCCGAAAAAAAACTGGATCATTCCTGCTTAAATATGCTGACCAAAAGTCCTAACCGGCCACTTTAAAAAGACGATAACATTCTTATTTTTTATGAAAGTTGAAATGGGAATTTTTAAGCATATTTTACGTGGATTTCCATGATGATATACCAGTAACTCTTAAATTTGGGTGTGAAATAAGGGAAAAGCTTAAAAAGCTGAGCTCTTTCAACAATTTAAGTTCCACATATCGTTAGCTGCAACCCAGACCAAGAAAAATGGAAAACAATTTGGTGCTACTTTTGACTACAAAAGAAACAGAAAGAGTAGGAGGCAGTGTAAAATGGTGTTTGAAATGAATTTAACCGACAAGACATTTTATCTAATGAATATGCTCAAAATACAGTCTAGTGTAGAAAGACGATGCACAAACACTTTAAAAAAAAAAAAAAAAAAAAAAAAAAAAAAAAAAAAAAAAAAAAAAACACCACATAGATCTAGGCATATCCTGCATTTTTAGCTCCCAAAGAATCATCAGTGTACAATTATCTAAAGTATATTCGAAGAAAACATGATTTAGACGCTGCGTTAAGGAACTGATTTTCAGCATACATACGCCGCACGCAATTGTCAAACATTTTCATTTTTGTCTTAGTCTATGTTCCAACCATCTTCGCAAGCCAAGGGTGACATCTACGACGTAACGTCGTTTCTGTATTCACCCTTGGCGTATTTAGTCCGATTTTCTTGGTCTCCTGGAAAGCGTTTTCATTGGTTCCAGCGAGGTCTCGCTGGAACCAATCAGATTGTCGACTGACACATTTGTTAGGTAGAGACTAGATACTAGTAGGCTCAGAATAACAACGGGAAAAACCCCAACACTCTCTGTTAAGCGCCGCGAAAGACGACGAATCTGATTTTTTTTCTTCTAAAATGTAGCCATGAGCAACGACTAGGGACAGCGAAATGTCTCAATCGTAAAATGACTGCCACCCGGTTGCGGTAACGGTTAGTAGTCATTTCGTACCACAACCATTTCGTACCATAATTTCGACCTGAGCCTACTAGTACTTAGTCTCTACCCATTTGTTATGAGTAACCAAATCATGACAACGGGCGGGAAAAAGCATTGCATTTGCAACTCAAAAACGTGAAGATGGGCGATTTTTCCTAAGAATTTCACTGCAATAGACAGGAATTCCCTATCTTTAATAGACGAATTATTATACTTTCGACAATTCGACCAAAAAAGCAGCTAACTTTTACATAATCTGCATGACGTTTGACGCGAAAGACAACGCGCGTTAATGACGTCATCAATAATGGACGTAAACAACCAGCAGACCAACCGCTAGGCGGCGCTTCGCGAGAAAATCGGACTAAGGGTGAATACAAACGTAGGTGGGTTCAACCTTGGCTAGCGAAGATGTGTTCCAGCTAGCGACCCATGATAATTAAATCACTACATTGACACTATTTAGAGCTCTGTGTTGATACAGCGCTTTTTAAGCTTTTCCCATGTTGCGCTTCAAATTCAAAATAATTAGTGAGTGAATGGAGTTTTACGCACCACTCAATAGCAAGGTCATATGTAGACGGGACTGGAGACTGGAGAGGCAGGGGATCGAAGCAGCGACCCCTGTGTTACAAGTCCAGCGCGTTACCACTGCACTTCCGCCCCTTCAAAATAATTATTAAACAACTGTAAAATTTCGCCAAAATCACCGGAAAGTTGCTTTAGAATCCACATAGCAAATTTCATAAAAATCCAATCACCACAGAAAAAAATGTCTTAGTTTTTAAACTGACCGGTTAGAACTTTTGACTAGAATGGAAGTGAACTCGGCCAAAGCGAGGGACGTTTTTCGCTACAACAAGGTACAGATATTTTGCGTTTAAATGTGAGTTTAAAGATCTGATTGCATAGTTTTTCTAATAACAATGAATTTGTTCTAAAAATAGACCAGGTTTTACCGATACTTATTGACAAACTGTCGGGGGTTGTAATAAAATCTCGTAACTACGGCTTTATCGAAGCCGTAGTTACGATATCTTATAAAAACACCGACGAAATACAATGATCGCGAAAATACGTCCCATGCTTTGGCCGAGTTCACCACCAGTGAGTTCGGTCACGATAACATGACACGTGTTTTAAAAAAGTATGGAAATAACACAATACCGAACTCCAAATTTCTATAATTCTGAATGCAATGGCTAGAATCTTGCACATGTTTCACACCTGCAAGGTTCGAACCAACGCATGCAAAATTGTATTGAGCATTAAGAACACTTTACCTTTGTTTACATGATCATGCAAAATTTGTTAACATGTGCTATGTAACATCGCGAGAGGCCAAATGCTTAATTACAAAACGTTAGGTAGAAACTAGATAAGTCGAATTTCGACTTAAGTCGAAAGTAAAATCTACTCCCACTTTCGTACATGGAACTCAAACATGTTTAACAAAAATATTGTCATTGAAATATAGTAGGGAAGTTCTTTTTCATTTCTAATAAGTCCAATAAGAGCGTAGATTCTGCTCGATGAGAAACAAAACCGTTAGATATTATCTCAATCAAAACCAAACAAAAATCGGATGAGTCGAATTCCGAATATCTCGAATTAAAATGACGCCCCAAGGCCTACGCCTTCGACACAATCACTTTTCAACAGTACATACATCAATCCGTTCACACAAGCTTATTAAGCCTTACTGAAATGTCATTGACTTCACGAAACAATTGTTAACGGTAATCACCCTTTTACAAACTAGACTTTGTTCGCTAAAAAAATTACGTCCGTAATAAATTAGAAGCTTGGAAAACCAGTGTGTTATCAATTTTTTCTATTATAGGGCCTATATTTCAATTCTAAATTATACACAAATCTATCGATTATCGATTTATCGAAATGGCTGTATTAATTGGTGTTCAAATGTCAAGGATTTGTTGTACAGGTATGGATTAGGATATGTTTGGGAAGATCCATACTGTGTTAACCATATAAGTTTTATAGAATCTTCAAAACTAGACTGATTGACGATTTTCATCAAAGCTTATATGGTTACCTTAACAACAGCACAGTATTAGTAACGTACAAATATATTAAATGCTACAATGGAATTGAAAATTATTTGAACTTATAAAATTACCCTATAAATGGTTCACTTATATTGCTAAACTTCGTCTTTCATCCCACTTTCTCAGAATTAAATCAGGAAGACATGGAAACAACAGAATTGAAAGAAATCAAAGAATTTGTCAGATATGCAATTCGAATGAAATTGAAGATGAATTCCATTTTCTTTTTTATTTGTGATGCATATACAGAATTACGGAGAAATTATCTTAAAAGAAAGTATTATATTCGTCCAAATATGCATAAGCTTGTTTTGATGTTCAATAACTCTAATAAGAACAGTCTAATTAACTTGTCAAAATTTATGAAAGAGGCCTTTGTCCGGAGGAATGAAATTTTAAATAATATACAAACTGTATGATAAAATCATATACAGCTTCATATTTACTTAATTTTCATCTGCTTCTCTTCCATATACTATGATTGATATATTTGTCTATAACTATTTGATCACGTGTTGCTTTTGTTTGTTTGTATTATTGTTGTTTGACAAGAAACTGTATTGTTAAACCGAAGTGACCGTGCGCTATGAATATTTATAAACAAACGTAATCGTCTGCAATATTGACAATAATGAGCGCAAGGTTACTTCGGTTCAATAATAAAAAGTTTACGTCAATAAAGTATTGTCTATTGTCTATTTTTTCATCGTTTCGTCTGTAGCATTTTTTGAATTGGACCATCACACCGTGTGGGAAAGGGTTCACCTTTTAGGTGACTCACAAGAAAATGTTTTGAAAAACATTGTGGAAAATGACGAAATTGCTCCTGGCAATCAATTTCTTCATATTACACTATGTTTTCTACACAGAAGGAGAAAATATGTAAAATTTCATAATTGCAAATATCTGAAACTTCGTATTAGATAGAGGATGTATAGTAGATTCCACGCGAAATAAACATTCAAATGCGCGCAGCGCATTGAATGTTTATATCGCGTAGAATCTACTACACTGTATGGAAACTACTGTATGTATAGTTAGCTGGGTTATCCGAAGTCAAAATAAAAATGGCGGACGGGATTTCTGTACAAGGTAGGTGTCATGTATTTTTGGTCACATACTATTGAATATGTACTTTCATGCAACTTGACGGATATTAGCGTGAACTACATCGAAGGATATAGAAAACGTTCACACTGAATTTTTACGCCGAGCTCTTTGTGTTAAAAAATCTTCTCCACTCGCAACGCTCTACGGAGAAACAGGAAGAACACCACTATCTGTAACACATCAATTTAATATGGTTAAATATTGGAAACATGTAATTAATCAAAACGAACACTCTATTCTTAAAACAATATACAAAATGTTAAAATCTGATTGTGAAAACGGTAATACATATAGGGGAAGTAACTGGGCTTTTCAAGTTAAATCGTTATTAGAAAATATTGGGTTGTCGTTCATGTGGATTAACCAAGACCAAACAGACATAATTTTGCTCACAGTCAAACAGAGATTATACGACATGTATGTACAGTCATGGTCAACCGAAATCGCCAATTCAAATAAATTAAACTATTATGTACTCTTTAAAGAATCATTAGAACCAGAAAAATATCTAGAAATTGAATATGATGTCAAATTCAAAACCGCACTAACGAAATTTAGAACCTCAGCCCATGAACTTGAAATTGAAAAAGGTAGATATACAAATACACCACGCGAAAACAGACTTTGCACGAACTGTAACATGAATGCAATAGAAACAGAATACCATTTCTTACTTATTTGTCCAAAATATTTAGAACTAAGAAAAAGATTCATGAAAAAATACTTCTTTATTTGGCCTACAATTCACAAATTCAAAACTCTTCTGACAATCACCTCAAAAAATAGAATAATACAGTTATCAAAATACATTTTCTTTGCGAACAAGATGAGAAATTAACTTCAAAATCATTGTGAAATTAAATTGTTGACCATGCCATTATTACTACGAGGGTTGTCCTGAAAGTTCGTGGACACACAATTTTTTTCGCTTCATAATTCTTTGTGTGTGAAAATATCTTTATCACGGGAAAGCTAAACATCTATCAAGTACTTTTCCAGCAAAAAGAAATAAATTTGATATGCAATTATTTTGCAATAGGACCTAACACAACCCTACTTAGGGGTACCCGGAGCACGTCAAATTTTGAGCTTTTTGGATACCCATGTCTGTGTTTTTTAATTTAATTTAACGTATGAAATTGGCGGGAAACAAAATAATTAATGTATGAAAATGTCACCTAACATTCCGACTCCATATTATTTTGATTTCAATGTTGTCGCGTTAAAGATTGACATTTGCGGATGATTTAAAGATGTTTGATATGGACTGAAATCTGTCAAAAAAGACGACGTCGGACGTTTGGGCGGAGCAGCGCGTTATTGTGAAATTTTGCGTGGAACTGGGAAAACGCCTGCAGAGACCAGGGAATTCGTTAATTCTTCTACGAAGAGACCATGTGTGCCGTATTATCTCGTTTGCAAATGTCTCAAACACTCCCTTGGAAGCGATAGTTGATTAGAGGTCTCAAACATCGAGTGCTATATAACAGATTGAAATGTTTATTTGGTGATTGACGTCGTGAATGACTATAGGCAAAATACGGTAATATATATCGGGGGAAAATGTGAAATGTGAAAAACAATTGTAGGCCTAAACGAAATCCTCACAAAACATTTGAAAATGAAAACAGTGTGCGCACGAGGGCGCTTAGAATGCTTTCTGAAGAAATAAAGCAGCACAAGTCTTCGTGGCAAAGTTATTTCTTCGTCGCTGGAACGTCGTAACGTCATTACGTGCTCCGGGGTGCATCAACCTTCTTCACAAAAACACATGTAATTCTGTTAAAAATGGAGGGATTATGTTCAAATTTTGAAATGTTGTTTCTAAGATATTGTGTAATGGCATCATGAGTGTGTTATAAAATCTTCTTTTCTCATTTTTAAATATTAAACAGTGTCCACGAACTTTCCGGACAACCCTCGTATATGACTTATTTTCTTACTTTTTTCTCCATTTGTTATTTGTTAAGATCTTTGTAAACCATTGTATATTTGTACTGTTGTATTGTTGGCTAAAAACACAATGTGTGTTTAAAGCCTCTTTGAAATAAATGAATGAAAATGAATGAATGAACAATTCGTTGGAGAACCAATAAATATAGCCCCCTTTTTACGAATTTGCCTCGTTTGACTGTAATGTTTGAATGAACACAGTGTCGTGTTGACCTTGAAATCCGAAGCGATATATTTTGAAAAATCGGTCTGTATTTCCGAATTCCTAAGTTTCCTGTCAACGACACAGGGCTAGATGGGTGGAGAAATTGATATTCTTACCTGAAATGTTTCGATAGATCGTCTGTGTAGTCTACATTTGTTGTAATTACACTTTGAAAATTCGCATGCTGTACAGTTGTGTGCAAACCGAAACTAACCCAGTGTACAGCTAGGTGAAACTGTTTTTCTGTATGTGTGGGTGCTATATCTAACCCCAAAACACTGTATGTTTGGGGGTTTTCTGGATAAAATCGGATACATGATTCCGAAACTCTTTTGTGTTGAACTATCGAAATATATATTCCAAACTATCCAAGCGACTTTCATTACAGAGACATTTCACTTATAATTTCTCTTAAATTTCACCTTTACTTTTATCTGAATGAACTGAATTTCTTATGAAAATTCTGAAAATTTCAAACCAAAGTTTTGCGCCGTTTAAGAGACATATATTTAATATTGAAATTAAACTCATTGATGGATGCCGCAGTTTAAATGATATCTATTTTAGAGAGTTGATTCGCAAATTAAATCTCGCTAGGGAAGGGACAGTTACGCCGGATGTAACGAAATATGACTCAACTACGTAATATTAAAAGTTGTATGACCTTGAACAAGGTTAGCTTCCCCATAATTACGTGGGGAATATGACAAAAAAAATAACAATAGTATTCATTTCAATAATTTCATTATTTTGAAAAATTAAAAAAAATTGTTAGGCTAAAAATCGGTATGTATTTTCGAATGCATAATTTTCCTGAAAAGAGCACACGACTAGATAGGTACAGAAGTTGATACCGTTGTTAAGCTTAACGGATATGTTTCAATATTTCGTCTGTGTAATTTACTTTGGTTGTAATTACACTTTGAAAAAAAGCATGATATACTTGATTTAGTTATTATATAATTATGTGTATATTTTCATTTGTGGGATAGTCCGATACCAGTTATAAAAAGATGGTGTGAATATTCACTTTGGGTGTGCCACAGAACGAAAACGATAATGGAAAAAATATACAGAAAGACTGAAGTAAGATTATCGATTTCATACGTTTTCTGAAGCACACTAAAAAGACATAACATTGCTAGTTCATTTTGAAAGGTATGTCTTGATGCCAAAGTCGATTATTCTAATGCGTTTTTAAAAAATGCTATCAGTTGTTTGAAAATGTTGCTGATAAGTAAAAGAAACGCCTTTAAAGTTGAAACGAAAAGGACAAATTTCATTTACATTTTAACTGCGGCATCCATCAATGAGTTTAATTTCAAGATTAAATATATGTGTCTTAAACGGCGAAAAACTTTGGTTGGAACTTTTCTGAATTTTCATATGAAAAATTCAGTTCATTCAGATAAAAGAAAAGGTGAAATTTATGAGAAATTATATGTGATATGTCTCTTTAATGAAAATCGTTTGGATAGTTTGGAATATATATTTCGATAGAAAAAAAAAGAGTTTCGGAATCATATATCCGATTTTATCCAGAAAAAAACCAAACATACAGTGTTTTGGGGTTTTTCATACAGAGAAACAGTTTCACCCAGCTGTACACCGGGTTAGTTTCGGTTTGCACACAACTGTACAGCATGCGAATTTTCAAAGTGTAATTACAACAAATGTAGACTACACAGACGATCTATCGAAACATTTCAGGTAAGAATATCAATTTCTCCACCCATCTAGCCCTGTGTCGTTGACAGGAAACTTAGGAATTCGGAAATACAGACCGATTTTTCAAAATATATCGCTTCGGATTTCAAGGTCAACACGACACTGTGTTCATTCAAACATTACAGTCAAACGAGGCAAATTCGTAAAAAGGGGGCTATATTTATTGGTTCTCCAACCAATTGTCTTCACGCTGATATCCGTCAAGTTGCATGAAAGTACATATCCAATAGTATGTGACCAAAAATACACGACACCTACCTTGAACAGAAATCCCGTCCGCCATTTTTATTTTGACTTCGGATAACCCAGCTAACTATACATACAGTAGTTTCCATACAGTGTACTATAGAGACTCTATCTGACTTAGTGTTCGCTAGCTGTTCATTGAAGACTGGGCGTGGCTATGTATAGACGTCACATAAACTAGCCGGCAGCCCGTTTATGCAAAAAAGAGCGTCAAAATTACTGCAATTGCATTGGTCTAAAAAGTAGGTCGAACACTAATTTAAAATCGGAACATTCTAAAACTTGGAATAGGGCTAATAGACCGCTGTTGGTTTAGTTGTACCACAAAATGTTCCCAATAGATGCCACATAAAAAGTCAGTCTCAGAAATCCCTTTTCCTAGAACAATCCATTATGCTACATTAAAAATTGAACATCTTGGCACATTTGCATTTGAAATAACCAATTAGCACTTATCTAGAGTAAACCCTTTCCCAAACGACAAAATTTGAAAACTGCTGCCGACGGTAAACGGGTTGTTACTAAATGTGAAATAAAATGTAATTTAATAATATAATTTAATTCCTTTTCTGCTTCAAGTCCTTCTCAAATCGGTTACGTACAAACCGAATTGTTTGATTTATGTGCAACTGTTTTTGTTGTTGTCGTCGTCGCGTCACGGGATTCTCCGCAGTGTCATTTGGTAGTCAAGAAATCATCCAACAAAAACGTGCATGGCTTTACCCAAGTCATGATCACTACTGCATCTGTTCTAATGGTTGATTTCTTCTACACTTATTATTCATAAAGCAGAGAAATTATCTCTTTGTGTGGGTGCACGCGGGTAATTTTAAACCTGGACACATAAACAATAACAGGGAACGATTTTTATCCAGTTAACCGTGACGTAATTTCGGACAAACAATAGTATTTCGTAGGTGTGTCATAAAATCGCGTAGCCGTAGTTACGAGATTTTATTACAACACGGACAATTTATCAACGGCCCCAACCGGTTCGAGCAGTCTATTTTTAGCAGAAAATTTATTCCTAATCAAAGGAAAAGCAGTCAATAGCGAACAGTTTTCGCGCGCTCGTGTGCTAAAAATAGATTTCTGATGGGAATACCCCCAACAACGTTTGCCGGGTACGAGTCAAATATTTTGTTTATCGGTCATGAATCGGACATTTTTTTCGTAACAGTGTTAGCATAGAATTATTATTTTCAAGCGAGATATTAGTCGACCATAGATAATGCAGGCGGGAACTAAAACTACGAAACATTGCGCATATGCAACATGCAACATTGCTTCCAGATACGGAGACAGACCAGAAATGACAAACGTTTTTTATTGAGATGCCTCAACAGCTTAACCAGAAAAACATCGAAAATTCTGAAAGTAAAGTAGCTATGATCATGAAACTTCTCGGGTAGATAGATCTCACCAAGGAGAAGTGCAACGTACAAGGAGCATAACTCTACCTTGCTTATTTTGTGAGTTATTGCCCTTTGTTGTAGTGAAAGCCTGTGGGGGTATCAAATCACATTCAGCGACAAATTCTAGCTTTTTTTCTATATTAACCCTTTCCCAAACAAGACCGGTTTTGACGTCCCCAACAGAAAATTCTTGGGAAAACATTGAGGCAAAAGAAGAAAATGATGATCGACCAAATTGAAAAGGCCTGCACAGCAGACAAAATCGATGTGAATAACTTCTTTGGATATTGATGATCATTCTTCTTTTGCCTCAATATTTTCTCTGAGATAAAACACTAAAAGTATTCATGTCCGTCTTGTCATCATCACTTTCTTCAATTTGGCCCAACATGACATTTTGTCGTTTTGCAAAGGGTAAGCGAGTACGCACGAGCGGCACGACGAAGCCAAGACAGGACAGTATGTGTAAACATTACTTGTCAACTGCTTATTTCATAGTTACCGATCTTAAAAAGTACACGACAGTGCAGCAACCTTCTCAACTCTGAATAAGAATGTTTCTCAACAAATGATTACGGCCATCCAGCTCTTAAAATATCATCTTTGGTAAGTTGAACGTGGAAAAACTTCGCGAGATTCACAGCCATATTTGTACGATAAGGGATTCCCAATCTATTTTTAGACCAGTTAGGCGTGACGATGACGTATTTGTTTCACGGGAAAACCGAACGCTATTGTTCTAAGCATTGATGTATCGTACTGGTGCTTTACAAGAAAAACCTCGTAACTGTAGCTTGTTTTAGCTGCATTTACGAGGTTTTCGAAGAAAAGCAACGATATGTTCAGCCCCAAGAGTTTCAGATGATGTCAATATGTTTTCTGTTGTGAAACTAGGGGAAAAGATATATACATGCGAAACAGTCCCACAGTATTTGCTGCGCTACATTTGTATGTACGAAACCTACAATAGTGCCGGCCGAAAATGACAGTGACGTGGGCTAATGTTTACTAC